>CAUYSK010084000.1:0-45309 GCA_963575035.1 Avahi laniger | reverse complement strand
TTCACCACTCTTAGGGCCGCCACACTGGTCAGAGACTGCTACATCCTCACTTGTCCCTCTGATGTTCCCAATGCTATCGGCAGCATGTTTTGTTTCATTTTTAAATCACAGATATGATCATTTTGCTCCATCGCTTAAAATTTTCAGTTGCTTCCTTTTATTCCTAGAATAAAAGTCATAATCCTTCTCCTAGTCCACAAAGACCTGCATGCTCTGAGCCTCCCGAACCTCCCATCTCGCCTTACTCCCTGGCCCCTTAACCTCCGTGCTCAGATCACTCTGCTTCTCGTCTCCCCTTCTGCCACAAAATACTCCTTCCCATCTCAGGGCCTCTGCACCTGCTGGTCTCTTCCTTCCTTTGGGGAACGCCGCTCTCTTACCAGCGCCCCCTGAGAGGTCTCTTTCCTCACCTAGCAGATCAAGTCAGTCCTTCTCCCCGCCAACAACATTAAAAATTCTTCTGGGGCCAGGCGTGGTGGCTCACACCTGGAATCCCAGCACTCTGGGAGGATCACTTGAGGTCAGGAGTTCAAGACCAGTCTGAGCAAGAGCGAGACCCGGTCTCTACTAAAAATAGAAAAAAAATAGCCAGGCATGGTAGCATGTTCCTGTAGTCCCAGCTACTCGGGAGGCTGAGGCAGGAGCATCACTTGAGCCCAGGAGTTTGAGGTTGCTGTGAGCTAGGCTGACGCCACAGCACTCTAGCCCGGGTGACAGAATGAGACTCTTGTCTCAAAAAAACAAAAACAAAAATTCTTATGACCGCCTACGTGTTTCTTTTATTCCTTTTATCAATATTTAAATGATATAATTGCTTGTGTAATTGCAGACTCCGTGTCGGCTTCCCCGATTAAAACGTGACATCCTTGAGGGAAGGCACAGGGTCCTGTGTGCTTTACTATTAACACCAGCGCTGTCATTGGCTTGTATTCCCTGTGCATGCAGAATAAAATGAATAAACCCACCGAACTTGCTTTAAAAATGAACGGGTTGGTTTCTCCATGACCCCTAGCGGCCCACTCCAGAATATTTCTATCCAAGGTACTTGGTCTCTCTGGATGGCTGTAGCCTTGTCTGGGAAATGGAGAAAGGAGAGCTCACCTTGTCTGTTTCACAGGTGTGGGCCGGATGAGAGAGCAGGCCAGAGAGGGCTTGGTCAAACCCTGTGAGTGTGCAACAAACTCTTTTCAATGTGTTTCGCTTCAGATTGGCTCTGTAAAGAAGAGAGTGGGTTACTTTTTTTTTTGAGACAGAGACTCACTCTTTTGCCTGGGCTAGAGTGCCTTGGCCTCAGCCTAGCTCACAGCAACCTCAAACTCCTGGGCTCAAGCGACCCTCCTGCCTCAGCCTCCCGAGTAGCTGGGACTAGAGGCATGCGCCACCATGCTCGGCTAATTTTTTCTATATATTTTTAGTTGTCCAATTAATTTCTTTCTAATTTTAGTAGAGACAGGGTCTCACTCTTGCTCAGGCTGATCTTGAACTCCTGAGCTCAAACAATCCGCCCGCCTCAGCCTCCCAGAGTGCTAGGATTACAGGCGTGAGCCACCGAGCCTGGCCCGAGAGTGGGTTACTTTTATGATGTGAAAATACTTTTGAATTTCCAGTCCTGACTTACCTACATGGCCTTGGGAAGGTTTCTCTTTTCCTGGATCTCAGTGTGTCCAGGAACAAAATGAAGCAGTCGGACTGGATGTGCTTCTCAGGAAGGTCCGTTCTTTCCATGTTATTCCACAATCGACTCATCCGTACCAAGGTGTAAAAGTCTTAATCAAACACTTTGGTGGGTAATTTGCATTTTCACAGAAGATCACTGGGAGAGGGCAAACCCTCTACCCAATGGAGGCCAAATTATGATGGCAACTCAGATCTGATGACACAGAGTCGCCGGTCCTCAAGAGCCCTGGACTT
Organism: Avahi laniger; assembly: GCA_963575035.1. Classification (NCBI taxonomy): domain Eukaryota; kingdom Metazoa; phylum Chordata; class Mammalia; order Primates; family Indriidae; genus Avahi; species Avahi laniger. The sequence continues at coordinate 43,398 of CAUYSK010084000.1, read as the reverse complement.
TGTTGCGGAAGTCAGGATTTCAAATCCAGGGCTGCTCCTTGTAACACGCAGAACCAGGAGCTCCTCTTAGAGACTCAGTTTCCTTATCCAGAACTCAGGAGCAATAAAACTGACGTCACTGAACTGTAAAGAGGAGGAAATGAGATTATTTTATTAGGAGAGTCAGTCAAGAATTTTGAAATGATTTGCAGGTAGGCGATGCTTCTTACTAACCGTTTTAAGTAAGCAAGCGTACGAACCTTTTCTACAAAGAAGGACTGAGTCAAATTATCCTTCCCTGCAGAAGCCTGCTACAGAGCTTTGGAAACAAAGGGTGACACAAGAAGCCTTAGCACTTTAAAGCAGCAAATTGTTCCCAGCTCTCAGTCTGCAGTGCAGAGTGCAATTTTTTATCCAGAGATGGAGAAATTGGGCTTGGAGTAACTTGATACCGCAGGCTATTGTCTCACAAATGATTTATTAGCTGAGGCTGCTCTGAGCTCAGAAGTTTGCACACTGCCCAGGGCCCCTCTCTCCAGAAGGGAATCTGGCCTTCCCTGGGAATGACTCTCTGGAGATGAATATGAAAACTCTGTTTGTCCCCTGACACTCTCCTGGCAGGTCTGTTTTTGGCTATGTCCTGGGATAACCCTAGTGTCCACATGTGAATCGGCTAGAGAGGAGCAAGACCTCCTGGGGAGAGGTATGCCTTGGACTATGTCTGCTGAAGAGCAGCATTTTATTTTTTTATGGGAGAGGGACATCAAATATAAATAGTTTAAATCCAAATTTTGCCATTTATCATCTTTATAAACTTGGGAAAATTGTTTACTTATTTGCTTCTATTTCCTCTCTTATAAAAGGGACATACCAATGTCTCTGTCATAGGACTGTGTGAAAATCTAAAGGGGAAATGCAGGTCAAGCCTTTAGCTCTATATGTGACACATTATAGAGGCTCACCAGGTGTCGGTGAGTTTTCTTAAGGACAGGGCAGGAAGTCACCCAGGCCATGCAATTTGAAAAGGAATACCTGCATGAAATATTTTTCAATTTTTCTTATTGTATCAGTCACCTATTGCTGCAAAACAAATAGCCAAACATCTCAGAGACTGTGCAATAAGCACTTATTTACCATATAGCTCTGCTGACCTCAGCTGAGCCCTGCTAGGGTGGCTCAAAGCTGCAAGCTGGGTAAGGTCTATTCCATGTGTTTCTTGTCCTCCTCAGACTAACAGGCTAGCTAGGGGCATTCTTTCCATGGAGCTGGAGGAAAGTGCTAGAAAGTAAATATGAACATGTGATGAATCTTAAAGCCTAGACTCAGAGCTGTCCTTTCCACCCCTAGTCCATTGTCCAAAGCGAGTCATATCTCTCAACCCAAATTTAAGGGTCGGCAAAATGCACTCTGCCTTTAGTGGAAGGATATAAAAAAGCCATTTGGAAAAGGGTGTGAATTCAGAAAGGAGTAAACAATTGGGCCCATTAGTAACCTGTATCACAGCTGCTATGTATACAGATGCTCTTCCTATATCTGAAAGGGGAACACACCGTGACAGGTGAAAGCAGTGTGCCGCCTCCCCCTTTCTAAGCAGGAGGAAGAACAATATTTCCTCCTCCTGCTTCTAGCAGCTGAAGTATGGAAAATAAATTAAGCAGATCCATCATGTATTCCATCCTAGACTATTGAATCTTTAGGGAAAGAATTCTATTTATTTTTATTTTTGGAAATCACTTTAAATTCATATTTTTATTAGGCAATATATGTACACGGTACAAAATTCAAAGGATCTCAGTGACCTTATACGGTTAAAGTTATGTCTCCCTCCCCTGACCCCTAATCACACAATTGCAGAGACAGTCGTCTGGCCCGTGAAATTGGAGCAGTATCTCCCTTACTATTTATTCCCTAAAAATGTGCTGTAATGTTTGGCCTCTCCATCATTTGTTGACTATTTCCAGTGAAGGTGCTGTGGGTTACAATGGCCTCTACCCACACAGCAGCATGAGTTTACAATTACCATTTACTAACGCTGCATTGTGAGCTGGTTTACAGAGGAGCTCTGCGGAAATGAGACAAGATGGGCGAGAATCAAGCTTCATGTTGAAAACTTCGGTGGTTCCACGTGGCTTGCAGAACCACGTTCACACCCTTGGGCACCTTGGTGCTCCATAATCACACTTCAGTTTGTCTTCCCAAAGCCAGAGATCTTTTTTGTCACTCCCCTTGGAAGATTTTATACCACAATGGTGACAGATTAGAATATTTTCCAGCAGATATTCATTCTCCTCCTTTTTTTCCAATGGGGTGGAGCATCATTTCATGCTCCACTTTGAGATTGGCCATGTGCTTTGCTGTGGCTAGTGGAAGATGAGGTTTTAAATGTGCGTGTGCAGTTTGGTTTGTTCCCTTGAGCTTCCGTGACCCACTGTGAGAACAGACCTGAGTAGCTGCTAATCCAAGAAGCATGTGGGAGAGTGTGGAATTGACAACATGCACCAAATACAAAGTCTGGAGTGTGAGTAGAGAGAAAAAAGACACTGAGTGTTGCAGTGGTTTGCTATGTAGCATGTTTGCAATAGTAGCTAATGCAATAATCAGACTAAATAATCCACTGCTACCTCTGCATGTTGTATATGTGGAAATTTTGCCTGTAATGTCCCGGCCGTCTGAGATATCCTCTCTCCCCCAACCATTATATGTGCATGTCTAAAGCATAGTTGTTAAGAAGGTATGAGCCAGAGATAAGAAAAAATGGGCTTTAATTCCTGTTCAGCCATGTACCAGCTTGGGGGAATGAAACTTTCCTATGCTTCAGTTTTCTCAAGTGTAAAATGAGATTAACAATGTCTACCTTTATACACTGTCACAAGGATTCAGAATATCATGTATGTAAACCTTGACACTTATAATGTATTCAGTAAATGTTTCTAATTTTTATTCCATGTTTTCTTAGATAATAATTTTACAATAACCCTTTGGGATAGGATCTATTTTTATCCCCATTTTACAGATAAGGAAACCGAGGCTCAGAGCAGTTACTTTCCTTATAGTTAAGTAGCAAGATACAGACAAGGCTGCTATTTCCAGAATTTGTACATTTACCATTGTATTATGTTGCCTGAATGATTGTTGAAATTTCTTTCAGGTTCCTTGGTTAGAGAAATATGTCAGAGGTCTAAATAACTGAGATGTCTCGTTCTAGCCCAGCATTTTCCGAAGTGTGAGATGCATACCACGGATGGTCCAGGAGGTGATTTAGATGGGACAGGACACTGAAGACACTGAATCATATTGTGAGAAAGTCATTTCCTTTTCAATTATCTTTAAATGTCAAGGGAAAAATATCTTAGTTGGGTGCTAACGTCTTTAACACTTCTAACACTTGCTAATCTCCCCACTTCTTCACTCTTTTTTAAAACAAAGACAGAGCAGGTTCCAGGCAGAGAGCCTCTGTTAAATAACAGCATCTTGTTAGCATTTCATTAACAGGAGTATGTTCTCACCGTTTTTTATTTTCTGTTCTCATTGTCTTTCATTTAAAACATGTATCCCTGGCTTTCCATTTACTATGGTAATTTAAATTTCTCTGTAACATGCTTTTATTTAACTAAAAAGCATTGATTTAAGGAATAAAAATAAATACATAGTATAATATATAGTCTATAAATAGCAAAAATCATGAAGATGATAGTCACATGACAGTAATTTATCAAATACTGTTTTATGAGAGAGTTTTGTGTTTTACCATTGTCTGTGTGTCCGGCAGCCTCTCTCTTGCTCCCCCCACCCCCAGTGACTTGTATTTGAGTCTCCAAATAACTCATAAGGAGTTAACAAATAACAAAACTGGTTATAGTTCCAAATACTTTAACTACAAACACTAACCCTGTTTGTTTGAGATAATGTGGCCAAGTAAAAACTGCACTAAACTGGACAGCAGGCATCCAGGGTTCTCTTCTGGTATTTTCCACTGGTCAGTTGTGCGGATAAATTGCTCCAGCTCTCTCAGCCCCAGTGTCCCTGCTAATAAAATAAGGAGTTTTAACCAGATCATCTCTAAGGTCCACTCCAATCCACAAGTGTGTAAATATTTTCAATATTATTTTTATTAAAAGAATCACTTTGCCATTGAGAATTTCGAATGTTTTTTATTATGATTATTTTTATTTCAGCATATTACGAGGGTACAAATGTTTAGGTTGCCTATATTGCTTTCGCCCCACCTGAGTCAAATGTCTTTTTAAAGTAACAATCCCCCAGAATCAAGGGCAACAATATATTGGCAATAGACAGTTCATTAGCATAGTTTAATAGTTTTTGATCATTTTTTCATGCATTAAAATGAAACATTTGGTAAAAATTAAACATTATATGCAAATGAGTGCAACAAGCCTCCCTTTAGAATAATTCATTATCTCCCTTATAATATATGTGAGTGTCTTCTTTTGTTTTTTTTCCTTTCCAATACACGGTAGCTATTAAGTCAGCATATTGGAAGTTTACCAAGAAAGTATAACAGAGGATCCTATCTTTCATTTGCATAAATCCCAGAATTCTCCCTGTCTAAAATTATAAGCTATTAATAGGTGACAAGACTGTCACTAGATGTTCATTTATAATGTTGTCATTAGAACCTAATGAACATTTAGGACATATTTCAGAAATTGTAATTTTTTTTTGTTTTGCCAGAAAGGGGAAAATGTGTTTGTGCTATAGCAAAAAGGTTTTATACTACAAAGGTACAGCTAGCAGAGGTGTTGAATTTTTTTCTTGTGCAATTTCCTTTCCTTGCTTTTTCAAATATAGAATCATATAATTATGATATTAAATTGGAAGAAAACTTGAGAATCTTCTACTTTGCTACCTTAATGTTATAGGTGAAGAAATTTAGACCCAAGAGGTCTAGCAACTTGCTCAGGCTCACACAGTTACTGGCAGTGTTGGAACTAGAATCCAAGTCTCCTGACTTTTTGCTGAATGTGATTATGCATTTCTACGTGTGCTGGTATAGAAGACATAAACGCATGTAAATGTAACAACCATGATGTGTGTAGATTTATCATCGAGGTCAGTTCTAGGGAATCATGAAGTTGGTCTAGTTTCTCACCTATATCATAGTCCGACTCTTTCTTGACCTTTTTCTGAACCACCCACCTCAGCCAAAGGATTATCTTCCCTCCACACTGCCAGCACTACTGCCCAAACAACTTTTGGGGAAATTAGCTTGTGCAGCATTGTGACATTGTTTGCTTGACATTTTAATTCAGGGAGATTTTGTCTGTTGCTGTAGACTGTGCGTCCCTTGCGGAGTGAGACTGTACTCTTCCCAGGTTTCCATGTTTCCTGGCAGCTAGTCCAGAGCCGGAATGGGGAATGACTAAAATGCAAATTAATGCTCAAAGGCTGCAAATTAATGCTTAGAAACAAAATGACCAAACCTTCTGATCTGACTAAATGTAATAGTTTGTCTGAGATTGCACAGATAGTTGAAGATGGAGTCCTGATAAAATATATGTGGCCTTCAGATTCTAGTAATATAAAGCAATTAATAGGCACCAGAGATGGGTGTGTTGCACATTTGTGGCTTTAAGGTGACTAAAAGGAATGCCAACTCTATTTCATTAAAATAAACCTCAATATCAGGTTAATAGATTATGTATGAATTTTACTGTGATCATGTAAATATTGGTATATGGAAACAATAGGCTGGGAAATTTATGGCTTAAATTCCCTAAGCAACATAAAAGAAGAGTTACTAGGATGCACTCACAAGGGTTGAGTCTCTGGACGCGACCTAGTGTGTAGGCTCTAGGAGGGGCAAAGAAACTCTAGACCTGAGACCACAGGAAGACAGGTAAACAATACCTAACACCTTTCCTGCCTTAGCTAGCCCACACAGAACCAGTGTGTTCTCCAAAGATGTTCTATATGACAGTGACTGGCTTTGGAGTCAGAACCACTTGGGTTTGACTTCTCGGTCTTCTCTATAAGCTGTAGGACTGGACAAGTTAATTAGCTTTTCTGGACTTTATCTCATTTGTAAAATGAGGATAATTATACTTACATCATAGGATGGTTTTTAACATTATATTAAAGTGAAAACTTTGTGAAGTGTTTTGGACAAGTAGCTTTCATATAGTAAGTGATCAATAAAAATAGCTGTTAATAATAGGACTTGCATTCATAATTGTGGTAGTTAACCAATATGCTAGGGAAGCAAGAACTCTTATAGCATCTAATCACACTAATTACAATTTGCCTTGTACCATAACTATATTAATAGTCTTATCCTCTCTGGACTGTAAACTCTTTGGGGGGAAATGCACCCAAAATTACATTACAGACATGAAAACTGAAGCTCAGGGAGATGAATGCTCCAGGCTCCAACTATCATTCCCCAAAAATCCTAAAATTTGAATTACTTCAACTGATATGGATAATTTTTTCATATTTAAGTCAAAAAAAACCTCATTACTCCCTTGCTCATCAAATCATTGTAATTTGATATTTCTTAAACTTAAATAGTTTCTTAATATTTACTAAGATATCCAACGCCCTGGAATATGATCCCCATCTACCTTTCTAGTCTCATCTTAATCATGAAGAATATATTTCAGTCCCATTGGTTTTCTCACTATTCCCTGAAGACATTCTGTTTTATTCTTTCATGCTGTCCTATGCATCTTCTCCTCTGCCTTGGAAAATCCAACGTAATATTCAAGACCCAGTGGTGAAGCTTCCCCCGGCCACATCAGTAGAATGGGAATAATAACCATGGCTACCGTTGACCGAGCTCTTATCTGTGCCAGGCACCGTGTGTCAGGCAATCACGACATGTTCCGTGATTGCCTCTACCACCACATTTGTCTTGCTGACTGTATAGCACATACATCTCTATCTCCTCCTCATCCCCCCAACCGGACATTGTGATTTGAGGGCAGAGACCAGGTCCAGTCATTTTTGCAATCTTAGAGCAGGTCTCACTGTAGGTTCTTAATCACTGTCTGCCAAAACGCGGAACAATAAGGTTAGATTTGTTTTTAATAAGTATTTATTGGATGAGAATATTGTACAGAAGATTCAAATATGAGATTGGAGACTGGGCTCATGACTCCAAATTTCCTTCCAAGTGTAAGATTTTATGATCTAGCTACCCACATGTTTAAATGAAGCCCCTCATGTTAGAAGTTGGGAATAAAAATAAAAAGCAAAGTCACCGGAGATCTCACGCATGCTTGAGCTCCCAGACATCCCTGTCCAACAAAAGACCAGACGTGGATTCACGTGCAGTCACACATCTGGAGCTATTCTTTCCCTCTGCCTCGGCAGAATCCCTATGGCTTTTCAGCAGACCGTGGATGAGGGTATCTATAAATAATCACCCAAATGTAATGCCACCCAGCCAGCTGGGTTAAATATAGTCATTGGATTAGCTCCAGGGAGGAGGGGACAAGTGGTTCCCAACTCAAAGAAATTGTTATAAATTCCATTTGCTGCATGAATATGTACAGTGGATGTTTCCTTCCATAAGGACACCAAAATAGCAATTAACTCAAGGCTAATGTTATAGCTGCTACTGTCTCTCCTGCTTAATGTCTCCCCATCTGGATCCCAACACAGATGCTAATGTGTCTAAATGTGTGTGTCAAATGACAGCTCTCCCCACACCTGTTCTAAGTATACCTGCCTACTGCTTACTGCCTCTGCTTCCCTTTGACAGGAGAAGGTGTTGCATGAGTTACACTCACCTGATCTTTCATTTTTTATGTCTTGCATCTCAGACAGAAAGATGACCTTTGACATCAGTCACATCTGGGTTGTGTCCTTACTTTACAACTTTCTAGCTGTGTGGTCTTGGGCAAGTAATTTAACCCCTCTGAGCCTCATCAGTTTTTATATTTCTGAAATAGAGGTCATCTCATTTATCTGATAGTGCACTGAGAAGATTTTACAAGATACTCTATGTAAAATTTCTGTCCCATCAGTAGACTCTGGGTAAAATAACTCATCTTCTTCTTACCCTATAGTCCCATTTGATAGATCTCTGGAGATGAAATGGGCATTACTGATTATCTAGGTCACTGCTTTTATTTAATAAATGAATAAATTGGGGTGGGTATAGAGATGCCTGATTTGTTTCAGAGGTGTCAGATGAAGTTAGAGATTGAATTAGTACCAGCTCATAAATTCTGCCTTCAGAACCAGGGTTCTTCCCAACATCATTCATTCATTCATGCTATGTATACTGTGTTTATTTTTTGTTGAGTACCTTTCAAGTGAAGAGTCGGAAATGACAAGCAAATATCCCCACCACTACCACCACCAAAGGTGCTCCCAAGTTGGCACAGTACTAATAATATTAGTTAACATTTTTGACTTCTCTTCATACTCCACTAAGGGCCAGGAACTGTTTTAAACATTTTACATACTTAATTTATTTAATTCTCTCCAAACCATGTGAGGTATTGATACTATTATCCTACCAATTTTCCTATGAGAAAACTGAGGCATGGGAAGGTTAAATGATTTATGCAGGTTTACACAACTAGTGAGTGGTTGTTGCAGGATTTGACTCCGTGCAGTGTTTTCCTAAGGTCATGCTGTTAACCACTAAATGATAGCATCTCTGAGTGCAGAAAGAAGATTATAGCATGACAATCCAGGGGACTATAGGAATTCAACCCTGGGCCACCCCAGCCATCACGTGGGAGTCAGGGAAGGCTTCCCAGGGGAGCCGATTTGGTGAGTGATGTCCATATGAGACGTGTTATCACTACCTCCAGAGGTCCAAGTTTGGTAGAATTACATGGCACCAGGCCTAAGGCTCCAGGTGAATCACAGAAATAAAAGACAGATGTTTTGGTGGCACTCTACAACTTTTAAAGTGCTTTCACATGTATTCATTTTATTTCATTTTATTTTATCTGAGCTGCACAGCACCGCCTTTGTGGTGATAGCAGGACATGGGTTAGAATTCCAGTTTTACAAATAAGAGAACCTAAGCTCAGAGAGATAGTAGTTTTGATAAAAGATGCTAAGCAAGATTGGGGAGGAACTGGGAACAAGATATGATTCTCCTCGTTCTTCAGGGTACTTTCTGTCCTTCACCCTGCCCCTTCCTCTCTTGCTTTCTGCTTATCTAACCTAAAAATGAAGAAAACCTCAATAATTTAGAGAAAGGGAAGATCGGTCTGCTCATTGGACGGTCTCCCTAAACATCAAATTTTGGTATGATTCTTTACTCTTAGAACACGATGAAATCCTCGAACAAGAACGTGTGGCGTGGGTATTCCACATTGTTGGCTGGAGTGAGAGGCGTTTGTTACCGGGAGAGTGAGGCCATGGGGGATGATGGACTTGTATTCTTGCCCTGGGTAAAAGATTTTCCAACCTAGAGTGGGTGTGAGCAAAAGGAGGACACAGATAAACTCCTCATTTTTCAAAGAAAATGTGCTTTGGATCATACAGAGGTTCTGCTCTATATGACGAAAAGGGTGATAACACTGTCAGTCAGAAGCTTTCTCCAAGACAGGCATAACACTCTGATCATCCAACATGTAAACCTCAGTGGCCCCTGGCAGCATCTCATTTTGAGGACATCTTCCGGATTGGGTGAGTCAGCAAGGAAACGTGCCCCTTAATAGACCAGACTCCTACATGAATGCCGGGCAGTGTGAGTAGGTTTAGATAACGTTATCATCCAGTGGGTCTCAGCATCTGCTGGGGAACTAACCCCTTTGAGAACATGATGTAAAACCAAAAGCTCTCTCTTCAAAAAATGTACATAGGCACATCTATGCAAAACTTCAATACATTTTTAGGGAGTCCACAGACCACCTCGAGGTCTAAGCATAGACACCGTAGTGTTCCACAGATTAAAGGTGAAAGTCTCTCTTTTTTTTTAATTGCTTAGCTGCATTTAAGAGGCATTGGCTTATAAGATTCCATGAATATGGATTGTGTCATATTCATTATTATGTCCCCAATGACAAGGAGCATAGTAAATATTCAAAGTACTCTGGTTGAATAGACCTGATCTATAATATAGTTAAGTGTTGTATCAGTTATCTAGTGCTGCATAAGAACCCACCCAAAAACATAATGGATTAAAAAATAGCCATTGATTTAGCTCATGATTCTTCAGGTTGGCAATTTAGACTGGTCTTAGCTGGGTAGCTCCTTTGGTCTCAGGGAGGTTTCCTCATGTGTCTATGGTAAGCTGTGAGTCAGCTACGAGTGCTTTGCTGATATCAGCTGGGCTTTCTAGCGTATTTGGGACCTTGATTGAGACAAATGAATTGACTCATTCTGGTCCACATGGTCTATCATCTTCCATCAGAGTGACATAAGCTAGTTCACATGATAGAGACAATGAGAAACATATCTTCAGTCTCAGGGCAACTCAGCTGGTTTTAGATGCCAAAGATACTTTTTCTGCCTATCTTCCCCAGACTTGTTTTACTTTGTCCCACAGGGAAACAAAACACTACTTGGCCCCTATTAAATCTCCCAGGTCTCATATTATCTTCCCTTTGCCCTCAGCTAGAAAATAGCTGAATCATTAATTCACATTAATTTATTAATGACCCAGATCCTTCAGTGCCGAGCCTCAAAGTCAGTCAGTAACATCATCAATGGGCGGCACGGAGCTTATCAGTCTAGAAGTTAGCAGTGGCGTTGGCCACTGGAACAAGAAGGAAACTCTGAGTAGCAGAGGGACAGTAGTAGAAGGTAGATCACCAGTAAACCATCATAAAATTTTAGGCTGTAGCTCTGACTATATGTGAGGGCAACTTCCTCTCCTCTCCACTCTCAGCATCAGGATTTCCTGGTTAGAATCACTGAGGAGGAAAGCAGCTTGGAATTCCTGAAAGCCAGAAAGATGAAGTCTGAAGGAATTGAGATTTGGAATATCGTAACTAAAGTGACACATGTGCACAGAAGAGGGGACACACGGAAGCCTTCTGACCATCCCTCCTCATGGCCATGCTAGCAACTCCCAGGGTCCTTGTGCTTTCCCCGTCACCTGTATCTTGATTGCCTATTCAGTTAACCATGTTTCCCGTAGACTGTCATGTGCGGGCAGAGACCTCATCTCTACCAGTGTCACTCTCATACTCCTGGTGCACAGTGGGGATCCAGTATGTCATTGTTGATCCAACTTACTGGCAACTCTCTATGAATAACATAAGAAGTTGAGAGAGAAAAAAATGGCAGGTCTGGCATAGGGCAGATGCGGTATTCAGACTCGTGCCCCATCACTCCACAATGGTCCATAAGATCTGCCCCCTCTCTGAAAGTCTGTGCATCCTCTGATTCAACCTCAAAGCCAGGTGTTTTCGGGAGCAGTCATGTTGCTTATGATGAATCTATCAAAATGCAAGCAATTTTGATGCAGGCAGAAAAACAATGATAATTGTAATAATCATTATAAAAAAGATGTGTTCTTTTCAACACTTATTAACCTGGATTTTGTTTAAGAGGTTTCCAATTAGCTTCTTGTATCTGCACAGTTAACCTTTTCTGAGCTTTTGTCTTCAGGCTCTCTCTCCCCAAGCCCTCAGCCCTCATTTCTGCCCATGGAGTTTTGCAGGAATAGCTGGAATCCAACCTCCTGAACAGCTCCTGAGCCTGGGATAATTGCAATATAATTAATGAATTAAAAAGAATGAAATGTTTTAAGTGCTTTCAATATTCCCTTTCCTATAATTATCTACAGGAAACATGTTCATTAACAATCTTGTGCTGACAGCCCCCATGCTCTGGATAAGCTAGCTCAGCCTCCAATAAGAAAGTGAATTGTTGACCTCTCTGTACCAGGCCTCCAACTTCCATGGGGAGAGGAGAAGCCAAAGCCAGACCATTCTCTGAAAAACTGTTGACCAGATCAGATTCCTTCCCTCATCTTCAGTCTCAGGGCACATTGGCTAGTCTCAAATGTGAAGGGAATTTTCTCTGCCTGTCCCCCCAGACCTGTTTTACTCTCTCCTTCGAGAAAACAACATACTAATTGACCCTTATTAAGTCATCCATGTCTCTCATTGTCTTCCCATTGCCTTCAGTTAGAAAGGATCTGAATCACTAATTCATGCAAATATTCACGACTCAGATCCTTTAACCCTGTGCCTTGCAGTCAGGGGTAACATCGTCTATGTTGGGGAGTCAGAGGGTACTCAAAGCCATAAGACACGGGTGCCTGTGGTTTAATTTTATTTGACCATTGGGGAAAATGTTTATATTAAACTAAATAGTAATATCTAACAGAATAGAATTCAAAATGCACATGAATTTTAAAATATAAAGGATTATATTTTAAAAACATCTCGCTTATGGGAGGCTGCTGTGTACAAGGTCCCCAATTGTTCTAGGAGCACCTGGTTTCACTGACCATATCAATGAAAATATTTGTTAAATATGGCTTAATGAAATACTTCTACCATGGGCAGTGGGTGCCAACCCAAGGCAACAACCGAACTTACACTGTGGGAGCTCCATCAATAGGACAAACTAATGAGAGGGACATTTTGGGGTAAGGTCCCATCCCAGAGCTGCCCAGATTTATTTATTTATTAGTTGCTTGAGTTTCCAATATTTGCAAGGTACTAAGCCAGGTCCAGTGTGGAATACATTGATGGATAACACAGGGATTGTGCACTCAAAGGTTTTATAGAATAGTGGTGGAGATGAGATTTCTATCTATAAATATCTATAACAGAGACAGGGCTAAGAGCTGTAATACAGGAGCTGTAAAAGTGCTGTGGAAGTCCAGAGGAGGTGGATATTATCTTCAGCCAAAGGGATATGAGGATGTGTCATGAGGAGGAAGACTTTTGACTGGACCTTCAAGGATGGATAAAGTTTACATCAGAAAAGATGCAGGAGGTTGTTTGTTACCATGTCAGGGAACAATTCTTAGCTGAGATACAGAGCCTGAATCGAGAGAACCGTAGTCTAGCCAGGATGGGCCAGGGTTGGGTCGTTGAGGCTGAATGTGTAGTTGGGGTGTAGCTACAAGGAAGTGAAGCTGGAGTTGCAGTTTAGGAAGAGTCTGCAAAGGCATTTACATGGCACACTCAAGAGGTTGAGTCGATAGCAGGTTTCAGCTAACGAATAAAAGGAATCTCTGCAGAAGATAGCGAGGCTGGGGTAGGACATGGTTTAGGTATGTGGGGTAAGAATGGAGGTAGAAATTCAGGTTAGGAAGTTAGTGAAAGAGTTCTTCTAGCAGGCAATAGAAGGATTGATCAGACAATACCAGATCGAATCCCACCACCTACACTGCACGTGCAGGAGGACACCAGCATATCGTTGTACCTTGTAACATATGCAAACAAATAGAAATGGAAAAGTAGAGCAGTTGAGGTGGCGATGTGAAAAAAACACAAGAAACACTAAAATGATCTGAAAACTGTAAAAATCAAAAGAAATCAATTTCTTTATGTAATCAATCCATCTAAGTTTGTATTTTGGGGAAGGGGAAATTGGTAACCAATAAAATATTTATTGGGTGTTCCTTTAGAGTACCTACAAAGTTCTGTCTGGGGCATAGGCACGGAGGCAGGGTAGCTGGGGATACTGATTAGATATGTTGGGTAGGCAATACATTTGGTCAGCTGTCAATGACACGAAAGGATTAGAACGAATGGGCAGTTTAAGGGTTTGTCAAGGTCAGGGCAGGCGAGGACCCAGGCATGTGGCCATTGTGTGTCCTTGTCAGGGCTCCCTGAAGCTAGCGCTGCAGAGTTCAAGGCAGGCAGAGAAGGTCAGTTGAGCACACAGACAGAGGCAGCTGCTTCCCCACCCTCGACACCTCCAGAGGTCTAGAACCACTCTGCCAGTTTGAAATCAGCTGAAGGCATTTGCAATCCTCTGAGACCAGGCCAAATTGTGCCCTAAATGTTTTTGTTGTTGTTTTTCAATGGACCTCATTCCTTTTATATTAATATTTGTTCTTTTGCTTGAACCAAGTATCATCTTCATATCCTCAAGATGGTATGGTTTCTGAATTAAAATGAAAGTTCTAGACTTCTGATCTCACAAAGATGAGAGACTAGAGCTTCTGAAGTCAGGCCTTTTGGATTGAATTTTTTTCTTTCTCCTTTTCTCTGACTGCCTTTTGCTCACTGAATAAACTTAGGCAAGTTTCTTAAAAATCTGTGAGATTCAGTGTCCTCATCTGTGAGCTGAGATTATGATGGTATTTGCCTCTAAGGGTCATTGTGTGGATTGAGTTAGATAATGAATGTAATTAAGCAGATATCCCACTATTCATTAAATACCAGTACGAGTTATTTACTATTCTTCTCCAAATTATCATAGTTATACTTGGTGTGCTGTTCTCAAGTTGTTTAACCAGCTAGTCCTTAAAGGAACTATACCATCATTTCAAAATTTTTCTATCTTGTCCTTGCATCTAACTTACAACTTCTTGGCAGGTTAAAAAAAAAAGACTAAACTCAGACTCAGTCATTGTAAATTGTTTGTATTACTTAGGATTATTTTGTGGCATGTGACAGAACTGAAGTAGCCCAAGCAAAAAAGTGAAGGCGTGATCTCATAGAGCATGCTTCAAGGACGACTAGAGGAGACCAAGCAGACTTTCAGGAATCTCTGTCTTGCACATCTCAGCTCTGATTTCCTCTGTTTGTATAATTATCAAGAGATGCAGGCTGGCCCCCAGTGGTTTCAGGCTTATATCCTACCTGCTAAGCAGACCAAGCAGGAATATGTGTTTCAGCTGAAGTGACTTTCATTGTCCTGACATGAGTCTCCTGCCCTCCCCAGTAATGCTGTATGTCCAGATGTTTAGAATGAATTACTTAGCTAGGCCTGTTTCATGTTCCCACTCTTGAAGCCAAGGGCTGAAATTAGCATCTGAACCCCATGGACTTAGGATAAGAGAGAGGTGGATTTCTAGTGTGGTGGTTCTCAAAGTGTGACCCCTAGGTCAGTAACATCAGCATTCCCTGGAAAGTGCACCTAGAAACACACATTCTCAAGTCCTATCCCAGTCCTAGAAAATCAGAAACTCTAGAGAAGGGTCCAGGAATCTATTTTAACATGCCCTCCATGTGATTCTGTTATATGCTCAAGTTTGAGAATAACTATTCTAGAAGAAGAGGCATGAACTATTTCCAGAACAAAGACAGAAGGATGCTGAAAAAATGGAGACATCAGATGCCCACAACAGCTTGCACCTAATAAACCATCATGCCCATCTTACAGATAGGGAATCCGAGGGTCCAAAAGATAATGGGACTAGAGCAAATCTCATGTCTGATTATCCCAGAGCCAGGTCTTGGATCCAGAACTCCTTCCACCACAACAGCATAAAAGAAAATGAGAAGAAACTCCTTCCTGCAAGGCACTGCACCTGATTGTGTGGACTGTTCATTTTTAAGGATTTTTTCCACATAAGTAACCACTACCTAAGAGTGGATTGCCCAGCTACGTTTCCAAGACACGAGCTCCTCTACTGCCCTAGAGGGAAGAAGCCCCTGAGAAGTGATGGGGATACGCCAGGTAGCAGTTTCCATTTCATATCTGCTCACATTCCAGAAAGCATCCCCATACCCAGAGGTTCTGCATGGCCAGATGACATGATTATCCGCAGATGTTACTGACTCCAGGGCCAAGTTATTCATATTTTACATTTGAAAATCATCTCCCAGCTAAGGCCAAACAAAATGACCTTTGCAGAATGAACTAGATGGAAGTCAACAAGAATTTATTGAGCAGGGAGTATGTGGCCAGGACCGTCAGTCATGGCTGAGCCTACGAGGGAGGAAGAAAGCACGGACGCTTCCCCAAAGGAGATCACAAGTCAGTGAGGCAGATGAGATGAACACAACTAAAACAATTAGAGAATTTTATGGGCATTCTCATCCTCAGCCATGTTGCCGTGTGCCCTGCATCTGAATCCTCTTTCTGTATTTGGGGAGTTTTCCACCTTATGAATCTTGATGAGAAACAGTCCACTTCCCACTCAAGAAGCTGAAAAAGCCAGATATAAGCTTTCCCAGCTACCCAGGGAATGACAGAATGGTTGGCCAATTAGAGGTGATTGGATATGGTGATATAGGAAAAAGAAAAAAAAAAATACAGAAAAAATTTTATTATGGTGGCCGCGGTGACATTTCCCTATTTTCCAGGGCACTAGTGACAAAGGAGTTGGAAGTGGCACCAGAAACCCTGTGCTAGGGTGTGGATGGTGCTAGCCACAGAGCTCAATGTTAAAGCAATAGAGCCATCAATATCCTCACCAGATGGCTCATGTGCCATGGTGGATTTGGGCTGTGTGCATCCCTTCTGTTTTCTAGGCCTTTCTAGTGACGCTGTGAACATATCGGTATCTTTCCAATAGTTTTCCGTGTGGCTTAAATTTAACCAGAGTCAATTTCTGTAGCTTGCCCCTGTGGGTCCTGACTGACAAACACTGACTGCTCCAATACGTCCTGCTCTTTCCATTATGGGCTTTGCGTGGGTGTTCCCTCAGCCCAGATGCTCTCCTCCCCTTGTCTCTCATTCTCTCCACCTAGTTACCCCCTACTCACCCTCTAATCCTTCAGGTCCCAGCTTGAACCTCATTTCCACACAGCGGCAGACTTCCCTGAGCCTCAAGAGTGCTTCTCTTCTCATCCACTCTCGCCACCCTGTGCTCTTCCTTCTAAACACCGTGCAAATGTGTAGACACATCCTGTTGATTGCTGTTTCTTTGTCTTAGTTCATTCAGGCTCCCGTAACAAAATATCCTAGACTGGGAGATTTACAAACAATAAAAATGTATCGCTCACATTTCCAGAGGTTGGAAAGTCGAAGACCAAGGTGCCAGCGGATTTGGTGTTTGGCAGAAGGAGTAAATAAGCTCCCTCAGGCCTTTTTAATTAGGGCACTCATCCCATTCACCAAGGCAGAGCCCTCAGACCTAATCACCTTCTAAAGGCCCCACTTCTTAATACAACTGCACTGGGGATTAGGTTTCAACATGAGAATTTGGGGGGACACTAACTTCCAGACTGTGGCACTCCTCAAACTAGACTAAAGCTCTGTGAGGGTAGGAATGGTGTCTTTTGCTCTCCATTGGATTACTGCTGCTCAGTGTGGTGTCAGGCACATGGAGCTGTGTGCCATTTGAGATTGTTGAATAGGATGAGTAAATGAATGCTGTTAGGGTGTGTGGTGCACACCATGAACACTGGAGGCCTCTTAAGAGGCTGGGAAAGGTTTCCCAGAGCAGGTGAAGCTTGCATTGATGTATTTGTGGGATTGGAACTGGAGGAGGACAGGAGTAGAAAATCCCAGATCAAAACAGCAGTGTGGATCCCAAGACAAAAGAGCAGGAAAGGGAGCTGTAAACATGCTTAGGGAATAGGGAAGCGACTTATCGGCTGGGACAAGGAGTCTGAGTAGAAGAGGAAGGGCAGGTTAAATAACATAGGTTGAGGAGAGCAGATTTGGGTTGACTTCTATTTAAAGAGTCTATTAAAAGAGTATAAGACCTATTGGTTCTTCACAGGTGCTGTATCTTGCCTGGACCTCAGCTTCTCCATTTGTGAGACAAGAATAACATGCAGTTCACTTTCCCTGGAGTGAAATGTATGGTTAAGTCATGTATACTGTTGCTTTTGAAAATCAAACATGATCATCTGATATTATGAACCCTTTGGTGCCACCCATTGCCTGCAAGACAAAGCTTGAGATCCACAACCAGGCTTTGAAGTTCTCGATCGTGTGACTCCCATCTGTTTTCCCAGCCTGGCTTCCGGCCGATCCATCCTCACCCTTACTCAAATGTCCTCAATCTCTTACACACTTCTGTGTCTTCACACATGCTTTTCCCTCTGACTGTAATGCTTTTCCTTTCCCTAGCCCATCCAGTGAGCTTTATTAATTGTCCATTTAAACTCAGATCATGACATCTCTTCAGGAAGGCCCTGTTGATCCAGAGCTAAGCATTTTGGTTCTTTCATGCCTTACATACATTTTAATGATTATGTTTCCCATATTTTTCTGTGTCCCAGAACTATCTATGTACCTAGAACATAGTGGACACTTAATAAAGGTTTAGTAAATGAAATCCACTTTGAAAACTACTGAACACTAGGCTATTCATCTACTAAACACTGGGTGGATATCTATAAGTTCCAGGTTAAGCAGTAGGCTACAGTAGCAGTGGTGTTGGTGATTGGGGGGGGGTGTTTGTGTAGCAGCACAACACAGGTTCATGAAATCTCCTTGACAGACAGAATTTGTACAGCTCCTAATCCAGCCACCCTCATTGTCAGACAAGGCAACCAAGGCACAGAGAAGTGTAGAGTTTGTTTAAAGCCACAGAGTAATCTGTAGCAGAGCATGTGAAGAACCCACTTCCTGTGACTCTTAGCTTGGGAGTACGTCCACATCACCTTCTGCTTTTCTGCTTATTATGGTAATGATCATCCTGCCTCTTAGCCACACTGGTTAACTCTTATTTTTATAGCTCTAGCTAATGTTACGGAGGATTAATATTCTTTTTTTCGTACTTTTATTATCACATTATATGGCTGCAACTAAGTTATAGCGCATGTTTTCCCTCATTGTTAAGGTGGATATACAAAGAGTGACTTCCTAATATTTGAAGAG
This sequence comes from Avahi laniger, assembly GCA_963575035.1. Lineage (NCBI taxonomy): Eukaryota > Metazoa > Chordata > Mammalia > Primates > Indriidae > Avahi > Avahi laniger. Next base: position 24,795 of record CAUYSK010084000.1, on the reverse strand, counting down.
TTCATAAATTATAAATTCAGCAAATTTCCATTTCCACCCACCTCCTTTCCTGCAGTAGCAATTCTGGAGCCATTTGGTGGTGATTTGTAAATCTTTGAACCTGTAACGGGAGAATGGATAATTCTAAGAGTGCGTCTGAAAGAAATAGTTTGCATCGTTGGGAACAATGAACCACTCTGTAATTGAATAGAAGACCTGAGACAGCATGAATGAGATCATGTCTATAAAATGGTCTGAGCCCCTCAGAGGCAGCACTCCATAAATACAAGGTATTGTTGCTCCAGCATTTGTAACACCACATAATATGAGCACTACTCGTTGCGAGAAGAAAATGGTCTACATGGGGCTTCATAAATAACAGAGTGTGCCTGCTTATTCCTCCTCTCGTTGCTCCCAGCTCCACGCTGGCCTCCGAGCCAGTCTCTTACCCTGTTTTCCATCTTGCCACTTAAGATAGGCCTGACAATTTGGGGAAGAACTCAGCAAAGTGTGCCATTCATTCAGTAATTCATCAGACTTTTATTGAGTACTTACTAGGTGCCAGTCGTATGCTAGGTCCATGGTAGGTTGATGAGTTCTCTATCCTCAAAGTCTTATCCCCAACCCACTCTCTGGTCCCAAGATGCTCTGGCCTCAAGAAGTCATCTTCCCCACACGAAATGATTCCCTCGTGCTATGAACACTCAGAGCTCACGTTGGTGCAGACATTTTACAGGTCATTTTATAAGATCCTCAAGGGTTGGAACCATTTCCTGCTTCTGTCCCACCACAAAATGCCTTAGTGAGAAACTGCTGTGATTTAGGGATAAAGGGTGACTCTCCTTTCAATGATTCATTAAACACATATTTACCAAGTGCCTGTGATTAATGAGTAGGTGCTAAGGATATAGGCATGCATGAAGAAGATAAGCTCTCTACCTTCAAAAAGACAGATACCAAAGATATAACTAAGTAAGGATGTGTCATAGTGACAGGTAGTATAAGTTTTGTGAATAAAAATAAACTGGGATGAGGGGCTTGCAAATGACCGCAGGCCATTTTAGACAGGTGGATGACCTCCAAGTAAGACCTACCTGAAATAAGGAACTGAGCCCTGTGGATGATCAGGAGACAAGTACCGCAGGCAGAGAGAAAAACAAGTGTGAAGGTCCTGAGCTTTTGATGTTCTTGGAGCATGCTAGGGTCAGGATGGAGGCCTGTCTGTCTGGAATGCACTGAGTAGAGCAGCAGGAAAGGAGGTGAGAAGGGTAGGCGCTGCCTAACTTATGCAGAGATTTGCTGGCCAAGGTAGGGGATGGTGGGTGGTCTGTGGACGAATTGACTAATATCTCTGGACTACTCCAGTGGCTTCTCACTGCTCTTCCTACTGCCAGTGTTTCTTCATTCCAATTGTCCCCGTGTATCTGTATCTGACTTCTGAATCACCATCTAATCTCAGGTCAGATCATACCATATCCGTACTCAAAAACTCATGAAATCTGCTTGACATTTAAAAACCTAAATTCAAATTACTCTTTGTGGCATTGAAACACTCTATCAGTAGATATGAGTCTACACTGTCCAGGGCTACTCCCCTTCCTATCCGTCTACCCTCTCTCCACGCCACCTGCATCAGACTCCATGCACTGCTTGAAAATGCTCAGCTCTTTCTCAGCGTCATTCATACCGTTCTCTCCACCTTCTCCCTCTTCCTCTTCACTCATCCTTCAGGACTTGGCTCAAATGTCACGCCCCCTTCAAACTTACAGTTACTATTCAACTCTCTTCCCTGTGTGCTTCAATACTGAGGTTCTCTTTATGTTGTGTTTAATTTTGCCTCAATTAACATAAGTTGCGAACGTGTCAGTTTGCAGCAAGAGCATCCAGTTTTTGAGAACAGGAATTCCGATCTTAGTTATTCACAAATCCCCCACACTTTGTGCAATGCATGGCACACGACCAGCCCTTGGGAAAGATTTGATAAGTGACTGATTATCTTCCTGTAAGCCAACAACCACAGGAAATAACATTCGTTGAGGACTTGCCGTGAGCTTGATCCTGGGGTAGGAACCTGACATAGATTATATCATTTAATCTTCACATCAACCCAGGAGATGTGGCTGTCATAGATGCAATTTACAAAGGAAAGAACAGAAACTCAGAATGTTAAGGACCTTAACCATGTGCAGTCTGATAATGAAACCTATGTTTTTAATCATTACATTAGAGAAAAGCTCTAAGACCATTAACTTCATTTCCTTGGAGGTCAGAACCAATTCACAGCAAGATGGAGAGATTCCAGTTGGCTGTGAAGAGGGATTTCCTGGAAATGAAGATTCTTCAGCTGAGTATGGATTGTCAAGGACCTTGAAGGGTGAAGGGAAGATTTCCATGGCTTACGTAGGAGGTGGGTAGGATTTCTCACTCTTCCAGGGGACGCTCCGAAATCTCTGTTTCCTGAATTTACTGTGACACCTTGTATCTTGCCCTGAGAGAATAAAGGTCTCAGACCCCTGTTCAGAAGTCCTTGATTCTAATTCTGCCTCTGAGTATGACTTACTTACAAAACCTACAGTTTCCTAATCTTGAAGTGGCACTGATAATATCTTCTCTAATCACAGAGCTTCAGAGAGTTGACATTGCTGACCATCTTCCTTTCTCCATCTAATAATCTATACTAAGTAGATTTTACTCCCAGAAAACTTCAAGTACAATATACAGATGCATGTGACACACAGTCCTTATCATCAAGAAGTCTGTATTAGATATGAGAATATAAGACGTACACACAGAGAACCTTAACACTAATCAGTACACAGCAAACAACATAGGACCTTGCACACAGAAAATGCTAAATAAGTGTGGATTATTAACTGAGTTATTAAATAACTAAATGAGTCAAGAAACTTTGTCAGGCATTATGAAATTTCTGGTCTTGTGTGCTGCAAAAATTTTGGGAAGATGGACCATTTATGTCTTGGCAACCTGAAAAGGCTTCACTGAAGAAGTGACATTTGAGAAGAGTCCATAAACTCTAGGTTGTATGAGAGGAGGGTCTTTATTTAACTTTCTATTGTATCACTGAGCCCGGGACAGTGTTGGCACATGTGGGCACTTTCTACATATTTGTCTGATGAATGAATGAATACAATTGCAATGGCCACGTGGCAAATGCATGTGATAGGCAGGAGAGGAGCTGGGTTTTTTTGGTTTGTTTTTTGTTTTTTTAACACAGCCACACATGTGAAAGTCCGAGGAGAACCACTCAGCCCCAGGAGTCACTGCTGCCCTCTGGGCCTCAGTTTCCTCATCAGGATACTATTGAGGCTGATCTGGACAGTACCAGGGGCCTCCTCCTTCCACTGTTCTGTGCTATATCCTGCACTGCTTTTAGTCAACAGCAATCATCACCATGACTAATATGTTCTAGGGCCTGCAGCATAGAGTGGGTTTCTCTGTGTGCTCCTTCTGCTATCAGAGCAGAACGCACCCTTCAGCTCTCAGAGGTGGGCCCCTGCATGGGCACCTGCCCACACCAGGCATGACGGTCCGGCCCCCGGAGACTAGGCTCATGAATTTCATGGCAACAGCACCTTGGAACATGAATCCTGGGCCTGATCCAAGTTCCAGGTGGGAGGATGTTGTCACTCAGAAGCCAGTCTCATTCAGTCAATGGAAAATTCCACTCCACCATAAAACTGATGCCATCAGGATCCAGAACAAGGCTGAAAACCTTGAAGCAGAACTCATAAAAGGAGGTTCTCCAAAGTTCTACAGGTGCAAGACTGAGAAATGTTTTACTGTATGGCCACAGGAAAATTACTTACCTTCCCTGGTCCTTTCTCCACCTCTCTCAGGAAAGATGCTAGGAAGTTACAAAGGATTTGAGATCCTGCCATGCACAGTGGAGTGAGCTGTGTCATCAATAAACACTACATGTTCGAGACTGAGCTGTGTCCCCAAAATTGTTATGTGACAAGGGACACTTGTTGTCTCTTCCAAGCTCTGTTTCCTTCCCTAAAATGGGCACAAAGTCCCCTACTTCCCAAGGCTGTTTTAACAACAAATAAATTAATGATTGAGAAATAAAATATGAAATGGACAGCAGAGTGGCCTAGAGGAAATAGTGGAGACTGGAGATTTTCCCAGACCTGGGTTCTGATACTTGCTATGTTGTCTCTAAGCTTTGTAACTTTGAACAAGTTACTTTACCTCTCAACCATTAATTTTCCAAGCTGATAAGTGGGAATACCTTGAAAGATTATTGCCTGGATGAAATGAAATGCTCTGCAAGAAGTGTCTTACATGGTCCATGCAGCAAATGTTATTTCCTGTCTCCCTCTCTCCTCTTTATACCCATGAAGTCATAAATGTATCTGTAAGACGTATTGTGCAATGTAAAGTGTTTCAACTTCTAAAAGGCTGAGTGTGCTCTCACCTTACTGGGAGTTTTAGGGTAAGTAAGAAAAGAGGAAATTAGGTTGATTCAAAGGAACTTAAGAAGCCTGTCAGGACTGTGGGAGAAGAAAAAACAGTATCTCAAGCCTAACTCTAGGAAGAAAACTTTAACTTTTCATTATTATTTTTATTTTGTTATTTTGTGTGTGTGTGTGTGTGTGATTTGCCACCATCTTTTTTTTAATTTCAAAACAGTAAGAAGGCACAAATGTTTTAGGTTACATGGGTTACTTTTGTAATGCTTGAGCTCCAGCTACAGGCATGCCCATCACCCAAATAGTGTTCGTTGTACCCATTAAGTAGGTAACCACCCATCCTCTCCTCCTTCTTTCCCCTGCTCGCTCTCCACTGAGTTTTACTTCCCCCTGTGCACATGTGTACTCATCGGTTAGTTCCAATTTAATAGTGAGTATATGTGGTGTTTGTTTTTCCATTCTTGAGATACTTCACTTGGATAATGGTCTCCAGTTCCATCTAGATTGTTGCAGAATGTATTAATTCATCTTGTTTATGATCGAATCTTACTCCATGGTATACATATACCACATTTTATTAATCCACTCATGTACTGATGGGCACTTGGGTTGATTCCACATCTTTACAATTGTGAATTGTGCTGCAATAAACATTCGAATGCAGATGTCTGTTTTATAGAATGTCTTCTTTTCCCTTGGGTAGATACCCAATAATGGGATTTCTGGATCGAATGGTAGGTCTACTTTTAGCTCTTTGAGGGATATAGCTTTGGGCTGTGTCCAGAGAGCAGCAATAGTTCCAATCCTTCTGCTCCAACTCAGTGGTTAGATTATCAAATCCAGGCAGAAAGGTGAAACTTTTCATGTTTTCTTTTAGGGTTTCCATCAGCTACTCCTGAGATTGATTCATGAGGGTCTCAACATTTTGTGCATTCAGCTCCTTCCAAGTAGCATCCCCAGATGGAGAGAGATTTCCCTGAAATATTGGAATCATAGATACACTGATACCATGTGTGTTTTACCCAATAGCCAGCAACCAGGCATCGAGATAAAAAGGGAACAGATATATAAATCCCAAACAAGGACTGTAATTCACATGTGCTAGTGATTACTACCTTGCCAAACAATTAGCCTAGATTATCTTTTCTGAGCATCAAAGCAGTACTCTGAGGTAGGTCATTTTATTATCCACATTTTATAGATGACGACTTAGACTGAAAGAGGTCAAGTAAGTTACCCAAGCCCAGCACACTAGTAAATGACACAGCTCAGATTTCAATCCAGCCTGTCTGGCTGCACAGTCCTAGCCCTTAACCTCTATTCAATCCTGTCTCTCAAAGACCTAAGCTTCTGTCCTAGGAATACTCAGAGGTGTAACACTACCACTCTCTGAACTCATGCTCAGCATAGGTTGTCTTAACTCCATTTGCATGTCCTCATTCTGGGCTAGCCCCACATGGGAGCTCCTACAGTCTGACCAAGGCAGTTTCCTCCTTAATGAGAGCTTTGTATAAAAATTTCAGGGAGGAAATTTATGGAAATTTGCAGCATACAAGCAGTGTGTGTGTGTGTGTGTGTGTGCGCGCGCACGCACGTGTGCAGACAGGGGTTTGAGGGAGTGGTGGCTGCCACCATAGCAGGGAAGAGCATTTTATTATTGACATTGTCTAGAATTGCCCATTAAAAAACAGATCAAGTTTTAGTTGATCTTATTGTTTTATGTTTGTTGTTTATTGATTGCATTATTGGTTTTAAATTCTCCGCATACAATATACCTCCTATTGTCTCCCCACAAAGTGAACCAACTTCCCGCCCTACCCTGGTACTCCACTAGAGAAGATTAAAGATTCCAAGAGTCCATTCCCCTGTGTCCCGGCCCCTGCATTAGCCAGAGACCTTTGATTTCATGTGATTCATATATTGGGGTTTGAACAAAGCTTAGGTTGAGAAACAGGCTGGTCACTAAAATAGAATTTGAAACCACTGGGTTAGATCCTCTAAGGCTCTGCCCAGTCTTGACATTTTATGGCTCTGAAGTGGCTCTCCCCTGGGAGGGGTGACACGAAGCACTGATTTACGTAAATGTACAAGTCCCCCTGAAGGCACTTGAGAGTCAACCATGGGTGTTTTGCACTTTATGACAGTTATTCCTGATGCAGGACCTTGATGGTTATACATTTTGTTTCTTTTTAGAAACAAACCAAAACAAAAAAAAAAATCTTCCTTGGTGTTCAGTATTTTCCAGGCATTATGCTAGGGATTGGCATTTTAGGGATAAAAAGAATAAATACGATTCTTGATCTTTTGAGGCTTGGGACTAATAGGATGGGAGAAAGAGAGAGAGCAAGAAGTATGTCCAAATAAATATATAATTACAAATCGAGGTAAGTGATAAGAGGAAAAAGAGGATGTTATTATGAGCAAGGATATCAGACAGGGCCATAATTTAGACTGGAAAAAGAAAAGAAGAGCCTTTATGATAAAATGATATTTAATCACAGACCTGGAGAAATATCAGGGGTAGGTGGTGGAGGAGTGGAGAGAATAGGATTCCTGGCAGCAAGAACTGCACCAGCGGAAGCAATGAGACGAGGCTGAGTCGGGCCCTTTGAGAAAGGAATGAGGCCACTGTGGAAGGAATATGGCAATGATGGGACGGCTAGGCTGAGAGGAGGCACAGGGGTAGGCAAAGCCACATCTAGCCAGACTCTGGAGGTCACGGCAAGGACTGTGGAGGAAGTCCCTGGGAGGTTTTAAGCAAGAAAATGCCATGACCCAATTTTTATTTTAGAAAGACTTCTCAGGCTGCGCCATGGAGAACTGAGTCACTAAAACTTGCTGAGTAATCCTGAAATATCTTTAGGACAAAAATAGTGTCTCCTTGAATCTCAGTGAGAACATTGCGGATTAAAGTTTTGGGGTTTGCCTGAGTCAGCTCCAGGCCCTTTGTACACGCGAAAGGCATGAGGTTCAGAGCTGCCTTAGAAGATCACAGACTCTTCTTTTATGGACCCCATGCTCCTGGCCCATTGCCTCCCTCCTGCCCTTCCTCCACTTGGTGACTCATAGCTTTTGTCCAAAGTGGGTGGATCCTCCTGCCAGCTCCCACCCTCCTCATCCCTGTCAGAGGAGGAAGCTCTGCCAAGTCCCCCTCCGGAGTCAGGGACACCACCTGTCACGCTGCGTCCTCCTCCTACTCGGACATCTGACAGCCTTCTTGACACGTGAGCAGGGGAAGCACAGATCGTTAAAGCTAAAGGGACCTTATAAACCAACTGGATCAGCCACCCGATTTTCAGACGCAGGGAGGAGAATGGTGCCCCATAGGCCACAGTTAGCTAGGGACAGAGAAGGGTAGGTAAGTTACTAGGGCACTGGCAAGATGAGCACCTCCATCCCAGGTGAGTCTTGGAACCTGGTTTGAGACAGTGTAGGCACTGAGAGGCCCAGTGACCTGAATTCCAGCCCCAACTCCAGAGCCGGCTTGCTGTGTGACCTTGGACAAGCTCCCTTCCTCTCTGAGCTGCACTTTTCTCTTCTGGGCCACGAGAGGATTGGTCCTGCAGATGTCTGGAGCCTGTTTGTGCTCTCAGGCTGCAAGACGGCCGGACTGTGGCAGGAACCCAGAATGGGACAGTCCTGGTGACAGATGACATTTGACTGGCTTCCGCAGCCAGCTTCCTCCCATGGAGCTTGGACAGGCTAAAGGGATTGTTTCCATTGTGGGGCTCTCTGTCCACGTCCACACACATGTGAGGGTTTGTTCTCCCATCACCCTCGACTCAAGACCCTACTCAGCTCTGCTTTTCCTGATACAAAGCCCCTCACCCTTGGCAGTTCCTACTCCCTCTCCAACACCAGAAGATATTCTCTCATTGCTCATCTTCCATGATACTGGCCAACCTGCAGCCACATCTGGTGACTGGTGATGACAGTGATGGTGTCGAACGGGACATCCTCGCCACTTGCATGTCCTCATTAAATCTTCCACATCATACACCTGAAAATACCAACAACAAACAAATAAACATACAAACAACAAAAAAACCTATTTTATGTAAGAGAGGTATAAGAAATTGCCAGCATCATTCAGATAGTAGTGAAGATAGGATTCAACTTCATCTCCAGGCCAAAATTGTAACTAATTCACTGTATGGGCAGGTTAACGCATAGACATCTCCCTCCTACCCCTACCTAAACATAAGCGCTTTTTCCTAAACTCAAAGAGTGACCTAAGGAAGAAGATTCAGGGTGCTGAAGAATTACTAAGGGGAGACTTCAGGTGGAGAAGAGATTGCCAACATGTCAGACATGCAGCTGCCCGATCTGCCTGTGCTCTGGGCCTGGCCTCAATGTTGCATATGGTGAAAGACATCCTGGTCCTTAACCAAGGAGGCTTCACTCACTGGCTGCCTCCCTCTCTTCCCCTCTCTCTCTCTCTTTCTGTGTCACTCAATAATGCTAATTCAGGGCTTTAAGAAGTCCATGCCTTTCATGTACGGTTCTGAGAGGACGCCCTCAGCGTCCTGCCGCTTGAATGAACGCACAAACATACTCACACCCATGCACACACATAGACATGCACACACATAGACATGCACATGTAGCCACTAAAAAAAAAGAAAAAAGAAAAAAGAAAGAAAGAAAAGTAAACAAGAGAAGCATCGTCTATAAGACTGAGTTCATATGTTTGTGTATTTGTGTATATGAGGGGATGGACCTATTTTGGGGGTTTATGAGAAGTGAAAATCATTATTAGGTATGCAAACTCCTCCCTTCAGTACTGCCTCTGTGCTTAGAGGGTGGAGTAAGTTTTAGGACTCAGGGAAGGGACTTCACTGCAGTGGGTGCAATGCCCCCTGTATAGTTGGTCTTTTGGCTACAGATGTTGATCGGCCCTCCTCTTTCTAAGGCAGACAAGGCAGAGCTGCCCCGTAGAGCTCTGTGATGCTTTGCATAGTGGTTTTCCTGACTGAGCATAGACGTGGCGGCTCACTTGTTTCTCCACTCGGGGTGCCTGATGTCCACCAGGCCTCTCTAGGCAGGGCAAGCTCAGTCTCTTTCACTCCTATAAAACTCTTTCTACCCACTCCCCACTCCCCGAAGAAGACAACTTCCTTCCTTCCTATGGTCTTCTCGGGTGATGTGGCATATTTCCCCTCAGAGGCCCAAGTCATAAATGTTGGCTCCCTTCCTGGGATCACAGTGGGGAAAAAGATGTCAATGCAAAATAGTATCTTTTCTAAGTAACTTGCCCTTTTTCATAAACTTGTTAAAAATCAGAAAAGAGTCCAGAGCCAAAAAATATTATCTCATAGAGGTGGAGAATAGAACGGTGGTTATCAGAGGTTGGGAAGGGTAGGAGGGAGAGAGGGATGAAGAGGGGCTGGCCAACAGGTACAAAAATACAGTCAGAGAGAATAAAAAGTTCTGGTGTGTGAGAGCACAAGAGGGCAACTGTAGTTAACAATAATTTATTGTATATTTCAAAATAGCTGGAAGATTTGTAATGTTCCAACACAAAGTAACGATAAATGTTTGAAGTGACGGATACGCCAATTACCTAGATTAGATCATTACACACTGTATACACGTATCAAAATATCATGTCTCATAAATATGGACAACCATTGTGTATACACAAAAATTACAAATAGAAAAAAAGAAATAATAAAAAGGAAAGAGTTTGGAAAAGCCAAGTGGAGGGGACTCTATTAATATTAATCTATTTTTACTCTACTGCTATGGAACATATAATAATTAAGAAATAATGGCATGAAGCTATTGTGGAAAACACCTGAAATAAGATAATGCAGGCAAACACTGAGTGTCTTGTTTGGCACATTATTAGTGCTCAGTAAAATGGGTGCGTGCATGTGTACCTGCGTGTGGGTGCACGCATGCAGCCCTGCGAGGCTCCTGTGGCCCTTTGGGACGGAACAGAATGGGTGACAGCACTTTCCTTTTCTCTGAGACAAGTGATTTTCAGAAGTACTTCTCACTACTCTAAGGCCCGAACTGAGATTATAATTAATAGCTCTTCCTCACTCAACCCAGATTTCTTCCTCTCATGATCCCAAACACTGGCAGCCTGTGCACTTCATTTCTGTTTGGCCTGAGGGGTCGTTTCCATTGGCGGAGATGTCAAGCAGAGCTCATTAGATGCACGGCCTGTCCTGGGCAGGTGCTTATGGAGGCCTGAGTGCCCAATGCTTCCAGAGTGGCCTGGCTCCAGCTGTGCCCGTGGACGTGGGTGGGCATAGCCCTGGTCTACCAGCCGTGGTTGTGCTAATTCACACAACACTTCGCAGCCAAACTCCAGTGGGATTTAGTCAAGATGGGTCACATGTTTTCAGAGAGTTTACAAAAAATCCAAAGTAATTGGTTGCATGTATGGTAAAATGAAAACCATGTGGGTTTCGGATTAAGGCAGACCTACATGGATTTGAGACTTGGCTCTGACAAGCACTGCTTGTGAGACCTTGGAAAAGATTTCAGACCTACCATTATGAGACTGAGTGTTTTGCCCTTGCTCTTTCAAGCAGTGCAGACTTGCCCATATCAGGGAACTTTCTCCACTGAACTGTAATCACCCATTTACTTATTTGCATCTGCACTAGACTATGAGTTCTTTGGGGGTGTGGGCTGTATCTTGTTCACCAATGTAATCTCAGTGCCCTATAAGGTCCCTTCATTACAGGTGCTCGATGAAATATTTGGTGGGTGAATAAATAAGCTAATGAATGGATGGATGGATGGATGGGTGGATTTATCTTAAGTAAATAGTAGCTAATTTGTCAAATGACAGAAATACCATCTATTTCATAGAGATGTTATGGAGATTAAATGAAATGAGAATCTCTAATCCCTTGTCACGGTCCTTGCTATATAAAAGATGCTCAACAAAAACTGGCTCCTTTCCTCTAACTCTGCACTCTTGCCCAGAAGGTGACAAGTTAACTTCCGCAGATCTCACCAGGTACCAACGATCTAAGTGTGAGCTTTTAGAATTCTAGTTCTTTATATATAGCCAGGTGAATCTTCAAAAACTGCAGATTTGGTCACTTCACCCTTCTATTAAAACCCATCCAGGATGCTCAACCACTAATCAATTGTCAAAATGCTCAGTGTAGCCCACTAAGTCCTGCCTGAGTTGATTCTCACCCACTTCTCCAGCTCTGGGTCCTGCCACTTTGTTCCCCAGCAAGATGGGCCTTATTTTACACAGTGGGCTTAGAACACACTGGATTATTCAGGACTTTCACATTTTGTCCCTCCTGCCTGCAATGGCTCCCACCCACAGGCTAAGTCAGGACGTTTTCTTAGACATGCTTATATTAATAGCTCTATGAATTTTTTTCTTCATTTAACACAGTTTATGATGTGTGCACTTGTGTGATCACATCATTAGTGCCAGTCTCCAACACGGACTCTGTCTGCTTTGCTATATCCTTATTGGCACATAAATAGGAGTCAATGAATATTTATTGACAAATGGAAACCCCACTTTTTCCCCCAATTTTGCTTCCATTCCCTCCCAAGTCTCCCAGCAAAGGTGTGTACACCTCCCTTTCCATCCTCATTTGGAGATCAGCCATTGCATGTTTGCCCCCAGCCTGGAATGCTCCCTGGCAGGCTGAAGCAGACACATGTTTTGATGGAAGTTCAGCACTCATAAGTCTTGAACAACTTTTTGATATGTTTTCTAGTTCAGATCCACTGTCTTCCAGTGCACCAGCTATGTACTCTCTGTGCACCAGCCCACATCTCTGTGCCCGTTTTGCCTGCGTCCTTCCTCCAGGGCATGGCGATTACATCCTAGTTTTCTTTGGGAGTGGAAACAGGCAGCTCAAGTAGGAATGATGGAGGTACCAAAAATGGCTTTTCTGCATCTCAAAATATCGCTACGTTTGCTGCCTTTCATGTGTTACAGGTCAACAGTTGATGCCCTAGAAGAGGAGTAAGATGAGGGCCCCTGAATCCAGCTGCGTGCTGAGTCTAAGTAAAAAATCCCCTGGGCTCCATCAAGACAAGGTCAGGACATGCATCCATTGAGGGAAGAAGGGAATAAATGTGACCGGGGAACAGACATATATGTAACCTGGAAGAAAAAGATGTGCACATTCTTAATGGCAGCCCTTGGAACAAATGCTCTTTTTTGGATGTTATTTTGGATCAAATCATACTAGAGAAGGAGTCTTGTCCCTGCAGGGAACTCTGTGGTCATATCATATTTTTTTGTTTTTCTACTTATAAAGACTGGAGTCTGGGTACTTGGAAAGTGAGAGTTATTTACAGCATATCACTTCGAATCAAAGATTAAAAATGCCCCTGGATTTGGAAGCATAGTTCCTGGATTGAATAGAGGAGAAAGTATGTGTCTAGAGAGAGGCAGGCTGGAATTCTTATGCATTCACAACCTGGCTAGGTGGCCCCGTCTAACTCTCAGTTTCTTTCTGTGACTGTTTCTTTGCCATTACATAGAAAGAGTCGTGTGTCATATCAACAGGGTTGATGTGGGGTTTAAATGTGACAGTGCATGTGAAACACCAAGGAAGGCCTTCAGGAAAGGTTAGCCCCTTTCCAAATTCTCTTCTCACATAGCTCAGATTGGTGAGTTCCTTGAAAAACTTTGAGGTGACGGAGCCTGCCAAATCGGGTGAGAACCATCATGAACAACTTCCTCCTGGGTTTTGTTGGAGTTCCTACCATTGGCTGGAGAAAAAACTTGCGTTATGAAGTCAGTCTTTTAATCCTTTTTGCCTGAATTAGACCCAAAGTGATATCTAGTTCCAAATTGGCATTATATATCATTTGCCTTGAGAAAATTTTATAGGAAGTCATTTAAGGTACACATGTACATCTAGAGAGATCTTTCTTCAAATTATTCACTCCTGTATCCAATTTGTCATTGAGATGTGACATCTATTCATTTGAATTGCCTTTGCGCGTTGACATTTTATCTCCATTTCTGCAGCCATTTCCCAATCCAGGCTTCGCAGATTCCATTTATGGACATTTTTGAGCATCTCACCACGTACTGTAGGTCTTCAATACCTCTGGCTGTATTTCTGCAACAATCTCCAAGCCAGGCCCCAGTGCCAATTCCTCTGTCTTGAGTTGTAAGAATTATCTCTTAAAATTCTGCTCTCATATTCTCACCTCCTTGTTCCTTATCATCGATCAATAAATCTTAATGTTGGCTTCTAGCTAAGTTCGAACTTCACTGTCTGATGAGAAGGCCCTCTAAAGTCTGACTTCATTCAACCATTGGGACACTCCCCAAGGTTCCCTGCTCACCAGTCTAGTAAGAATCATTTTTCTCATCCCCAAACAAGTCACGTTGAGCCCTAGTTCTGTGCCTTTGTTTACGTTCTTACCTTTCCTGAAATGTATTCTCTTGGTAGTTGCCCACTGTTGAAATGTATATGTCTATTCATATCTTATCCCCTACTCTCATGTGCTTATTACTAATTTTTCTGATATCCCCTCCTATTCTTCAAGATCAATTCAAATCCAGCCTCATCCTTCGTTAATCTCTCCAGCTCATTTGACCTTTCTTCTCTAAACTCCAAATGCATTTATAATTAGTGAAAAGAAGACTAACTACTTAATTATTCTCAAATGATTCATCTAGTACTTTGTTTTGATTGTTGTTATTGATGTTGTTGTGGGCTTTTTTCTGTGTTTTCAAAATGAAAACGACTGCTGAGTCTAGCCCCGATATGCCAAGTTCTTAGACAGTTACTGGCTGGATCTCATGAGTTTGAGGATAAGTTTTAAAACTGACTGGTGAGGAGGGAGCTACCTCCTCTTCCTATCCCTCTACGCATCTGCTCACTTCTTTCCTGGTTCTGCCCAGAACATTCCTTGCAGCACTTTTTATTAGTGGGCAGAGGTACCACACGCACAATTCAGTGCTCAAGCATGGCCCTCTCTTTTGCCTTCTCTTTCTCCTGTGGTCAGGCACATACTTACTGTCACTGATGGCTAATTCAGGGGTTGCCCTCTGAGTAGATCCCATCGTATCTTTCTAGCCCATCCCCCTCCTGCCTACACCTGGATGAGGAGTTGGGCTGGGACATGCTCTGCAAATCCTTGGGTCTGTGGCCAAGGAACAGGAAGAGTGGCTTAGGCCTTTAGCACGTCTAGTAGAAATAACCGACTTCATGACTGCAACAAGGAAGGTGACTTGAAGCTGCTTCCCGAGGTCTGATTTTAACCTCTACCCACACCTTTCATATCTGATCAAGTGAAACCTTTTATAGACATCGCAGAAATTGATGTCAGAGTAGCACCTGGAGATCCACTTCTCCAACCCCCTCACTTGACACTTGATAAAACAATGACTCAGAGGGAGTGTGATTTTTCTGGAGGTTTCAGAGCAAAGCAGAGACAGAATCCGAACACAGATCTCCTCTCATCTCTTTACCCAGCTCACTTGCCGTGTTCCAGTGCACATAATGGGGAGTTTGAATTCTTTTGACTCCCACACTTGTATCTCACCAGACAGCCAGGCTCTGATGCAGAAAGATGATACATTGAATTCACAAATATCACTTCATTTCAAAGGTATTCATGTGGCTTGTGGGAGGGAAAATGTCATGTTCAGGGAAGGCAGCTGACACCTGATGTGCCAATGAATACACCATGAGGCAACGGAAATACTCTTCTGTCTGGACATGAATCCAGACCCTTGAAGTGCTCAAGGATGGATTAAAAGTGAGGACATGCTCAACGTGGCTGGAGGGCCATCAGATGTTGTCCTAAAAATATTATGGAAAGAATTTGGAGATCTTGCATGACACTAGCTTTCCTAACTCTAATAGCACAAGGGCATAAAACATATACAGTAGAAAATGAAATGCTAGATTTGAAACAGAAAAAAAAAATAGTGACACAAAATCAAATAGCCAAAAGCCACTTGCAGTTGTAACTTTGATTTGGACTCACAGATGATTTAATTACACTCCCAGCTTAGATTTTGTCGCCTCTACGAGACTTTTCTCAATCCTCACTGTCAAAGTACATTTTTTCTCCAAAATATTATCATAGAAGTTTGTTAATATTTTACTGTCGTTGGCTTGTATGTCTTGTGGTTTAGCTATTTATGTATTTGTCTGTCCTTCCCACTAGATTGAGAAGCTCCTTGGGACAAGAGCTTCCCTAATACGTATTTATATCTCCTATAGCCAGAAGAGCAAGCATGCAAAGCACTGCCCACCTCTCCCTAATTCCTTGCTCCAGGCAGACATTGGTAATCAATCACAGCATTCCTTACCATTAATACCTGGAAAAGGCCTCAGAATCCCTCATAACAAAGCTCCCTAGGCTGCCTCTATTGATTGATTGGAGCTTTCATGCAAAAGGAATTTATTTGCTTTATCTAGTTACCTCAAGTAGGACAGTGGTTTGCACAGTGTTGGTGTTCAGTTAATATTTGTAGATTTGAACTAACTCCTGCCAGGCATACCTATAAAAGTGCTTAGGAGGTTGGTGGGGAGGGGGTTGGGAGGAGGTAAGGACAGGGAGGCACCACAATCATTAGGACCTGGGGCATGGGTTGGGAGAGAAGATTGGTTTCCTGATGGAATGGGAACCTCAGCCCATAGGATCATTGCAGTGGGGTGTGTGTAGCAGAACTGAGTCCGTCCCAGGCAGAGGTTGACCATGGGGCCAATTAGGTTGGCCTTTATTGGCCAAACAACAGCTTTGCTTGAGGTGGCAAAGGCAAGAGAAACTCTACAAACATTTGTTGCATAGGCCTACAATGTAACTTGAATGTTTTGCATCTAGCACAGATTGAATAAATGAGTAATTTGGGGTAGCTCCATGGATTTTTTCTCCAAGGATCACATGATCTCTTCATGATATTGTCTTTTCATCTCTAAACCTAATGATTCATTCTTCTCTTGTTTCCTATTAACTAATCCCTTCATTTTTTTTTTCTGGTTGTTTGCTTAGCTAATTAAAGGAATTCCTACTGGGTAGAAACTTGGCTTTATGGCAAATTGAGTATCATCGGCCATTTACGAAGGGATTGCCTTTGGGTCAGGTTCATTATGCAAGTGGCATTTTTATGTAAAGAATAGCCAACCACACTTCTCTTGGCAGCTTTACGTAGGTTTTACATATTAGTCTGACCTAGATAAAGATAGAGGCTATGGTAGCTCCCATGCTGGACATCTTCAGTACAGTGAGGGGACCACTAGAGTGGGTGGTAACATCAGGATGTCAGTCATAGGAGTGAACAGAGGGAAGACAAATTCTGGTGCAACTGGCAATTAGAGTTTTCAGTGCCTGGCGCAAGGGGAGATTAGAGTACTCAGTGTCGTCTCTGACACCTTGATATTGGCTAGGATTATCTTCAACTGAGTTTCATAGATATTCTTGAATCCATAATTTGGGCTATTTCACCAATTTTGGAAAATCTTTGGCCATTATCTCTTTTAATATTTTTTCTGTTCTAATCTCTCCTTCTGGGACTCCAATTATATCATTATTGTCCCACATGTGTCTTTTTCATTATTTTTTCTCTGTGTGCTACAGGTAGGATAATTTCTTTTGATTTGTCTTTGAATTCACGGTTCCTTTATTCAGCTCTGCCAGATCTGCTGTTAGGCCTATCCAATTAATTCCTAGTTTTAGATATTGTACCTTTCACTTTTGGAGCGTATATTTGGATCTGCTTTAGAGATTCTCTTTCTCCATTAAATTTCTCTATCATTTTTATCTATTTTTCATTCTTCTAAATTCTTTCCATATTTATAACAGTTTTTTGGAGAGCCTTATCTGCTAATTCCGATATCTGGGTAGTGTGTGTGTATTTCTGATTTTTGACTATTTTTCCCTCCTGTTTACAGGTAAGATTCCAGCTCCTTTGCGCAACTTGAAATTTTGTTCCATGCCAGGTACTGTGATTTAAACAATGTAGAGACTGGAATAAATATTGTTTTAGCCCAGAAAGGCAAACCCTTTACTAAGTCATAAAACTAGAGTGAGGAGATGATGATTTCAATTAGATTCAATCATGAGTTGAGTTAGGTCACATCTGGGTTGCAGCATTATTTACTTTTAGTTTGGCTCTGTTTCAAATGCCTAAAGACAAGATATGTCCTGCAGTTATTACTGGCTTCTCTATTCAGCAGGACTTTGAACTCTGAGGACCATAAGATGAAGGAAGGTCATTCTCTTTCCATCCCAGACCTCGGCCTCCCAATATGAAACCACACAACTCAAAGTCCTGTAGGGGAGAATCAGAAAGCAGTGAGAATTAGTGCTGCATTACTGGGGTTGGGGTCCCACACATTTCAACTCATCATGCCAGGCCACAGAATGAGAAAAAACTTTGCTGCTTATCCTTACTCCAAACAAGACTGTCTGCCTGAGGATGGCATAATCTTCCACACTTTTATGAGTAGAAATTATAGATACTGCCAAAAAGAAAGCAGACACTATTCTCTGCTCATGTAAGAAGGGCTCAACTCTCTCTGGAATTTAATTCTTTTAGACTTTTTTGTGTCTATAGCTCTCTAATGTCTTTAAAATATGTATATGCTATTTTCTGTTAGTTTTAGTTGTTTGAAATTCCACATCCTAAGCAGAAGCAGAACTCTTGCTTGTTATCATTATGAACACATTCTAAGACCTATTCATGGGAGTGGGTGTTGGAACTACTTCCATTTGTCTTCTCTTGTGAGTGTTGGCTGCAGCAAATATTTTTAGTAGGTCTTGAGACAATCTCCGTGTATTAGTCAGTTATTGCTAGTAACACACGTCACAATCTCAATGACTTACAACAAAGATTTACTTTCTTGCCCATGGAACTTTGAGTTGGCTGTGATTCTGCAAGATCATCTGGGCTTAGCTTTAGGCTAAGGGTTGGGTTCAGGTATGATCTACATGCCCCATATATCTTTAGCTATCTAG
Organism: Avahi laniger; assembly: GCA_963575035.1. Classification (NCBI taxonomy): domain Eukaryota; kingdom Metazoa; phylum Chordata; class Mammalia; order Primates; family Indriidae; genus Avahi; species Avahi laniger. Next base: position 6,454 of record CAUYSK010084000.1, on the reverse strand, counting down.
GACATGCTCTTCTTATCGTGGATCTAGGATAGTAATAGGATTATGACATATCCTATGGTCTGAATGTTTGTGCTCTCCCAAAACTCGTATGTTAAAACTCAGATCCCCAACGTAATGGTATTTAAAGATGGTCCCTTTAGTAAATAATTAAATAATGAAGATGGAGCCCTTATAATGGGATTAGTGTCCTTATAAAAATAGGCATGAGAGATCCTGCTTCCTCTCTGCTCTGTCTCTCAACCAAGTGGGGATACAATGAGAGGCTGCCTGTCTGCAAACTGGGAAGAGTGCCTTCACCAGACACCAGATTTGCTGACACTTTTGATCTTGGACTTCGCAGCCTCCAGAACAGTGAGAAAGAAAGAAATAAATGCTTATGGCACCCAGTCCATGATATTCTGTGATAGCAGACCAAACTAGCAAAGACAACAATTAGTCCAACAAGTGGGGTGCTACTGTAACAAATACTTACAAATGTGAAAGCAGTTTTGTAACTGGGTAATACATAGAGGCTGAGAGAGCTTTGAGGTGCATGCTGGAAAATAATCAATAGTGCTATTAAGGGACTTTTAAGGGTAATTCTGGTGAGGGCTCAGAAAGAAAATCGGAGAGCTGGAGAGAAAGCCTCAGTCTTCTTAAAGAATACATAAATGATCATGGATGGAATGTCGATAGAAATATTGGACATGAAGGCTCATTTCAATGAGGTCTTGGGTGAAAAATAAAAGAAACATGTTACTGGACAATAAAGAAAATGATATCCTTGTTATTAACTGCAAAGAACTTAGATAAATTGGGTTTGTGTTCTGGTGTTTGGTGGAAGGTAGAGCTTGTGAGTGATGAAATGGCATATTTAGTTGAGGAGATTTCTAAACAATGTGTTAAGGAGTGGCTTGGTTCCTCCTGACTGCTTATAGCAAAATGAGAGAAAAGAGAATGAATTGAAGATAGAATGGTCAAGCAAAAAAGGAATAAGAACTTAAAGAGTTAGAAAATTCTTAGCCTGTCTATATTATACAGAATTAGAAAATGTGTTCAGAAGAGAACACTAAGGATGTGATGTACCTACCATTAGATGAGGAGATTAATATGGGTATGAACCTTTGAACCAATTAGCCAGCCCAGCAGGAAAACTGCCAGTTTGTGCTGAAGGGAAAGGAGATCGGATGAAATGAAGGATGGCTTCTGGACTACATTGTAAAGCTACTTGGCTGTGAACTTGAGCTACTCTTCAAGAAAAGGGAAGAATGGCCATGGAGGTGATTTAGAAATTATCAGGGCCACTGACTAGGATTCAACAGCATAGACAGTCACAAACAAAAGCCATGCTGAGGCCTGACCCCCTGCCCAGCAGAGCTACAGCATGGGCGGGCCTGGGCAGAGAGCCGTGACCTGAATGGGACCACCGCAGATAGCCTCAGTGTCGGCAGTGCCCTGTCTAGCCATGGGAATGACATTTTACGCCTGTGGGCCTGGAGGTCAGAACCTCAAACCCAAGACGATTATTCTCATGCCTTAAGACATAATGAAATTTACCTTGCTTGGTTTTAGACTTACTTGGGACCCATCACCCCTCCTTTCCTATTTTTCCCTTTTGAAACAGTAATCTCTATTTTATGACTGTCCCTCCATCATATCTTGGTAGCACATGATTTGTTTGGTTTCATAGGTTCACAGCTGGAGATAAATTTTGCCCCAGGATGATGAATCACACTTTGGGTCTTACCAATCTCTGATATAGATAATATTTAGATGAGACTTCGGACTTTAAACTTTAGAAATGTTGAAATGACTTAAGACTTCAGGGGCTTTAGGATGTAATAAATGTATTTTGCATGTAAGAAGGACATGCACTGGGGAGGGAGACATTCAGTCCATAGACAGCTATGGACTGAACGTTTGTGTCCCACTAAAATTTCTATACTGAAACTCAAGTCTCCATTGTGATGGTATTTGGAGATAGGGCCTTTGGGAGGAAACTAGGTTGTGAGGGTAGAACCCTCACGATAGAATTAGTGCCCTTACAAGAAGAGGCACCAGCAAGCTTGCTTCCTTTCTGTGAGCACTCGCTCTCTAGTGCTCTCCCTCTGTCTCTCTTTCTCTCTCTCTCCCTCTCTCTCTGCCATGTGAGGATATGACAAGAAGACAGCCATCTGTAAACTAGGAAGAATGCCTTAGCAGACAGCAGATCTGCTGGCACCTTGATCTTAGACTTTTCAGCCTCCAGAACTGTGAGAAATAAATGTTTGTTATTTAAGCCACCTTGTCTACAGAATTTTTATTATATCAGCCTGACAAAGACAGAAATGATACAGAAGCAAGATTAAAGCCTCTGCTCATGCCACATCTGACAAGATTCCATTGGTCAAGCCAAGTCATCAGGACGACAACAACATCAGTGGGGCAAGAAAGTAGACCCCAACAGTAGAGGGAGGCACTCAAAATCATAGAGTGTGGATAGAATCGTATTATAGCAAAATAAAGAATTTGAAAACAATTCGATCTACCATGTCAGGGTAGGAAATTCAAGACACCATTGTATCAGAAAGAACCTGAAGAATGCACTGTGTCTCCCATACTCACAAAAAAGAATCCCTTACATTTTCTGCATTAACCTTTTCATACTGAGCACCCATATGGCAAGTCTCACCCAAGGGAGAGGAGAAGAATAGATTTGAGGCAGCTAAAGCCAAGATGCTACTCCTGCTCCAGCTGGAATTGTTCCTCACCTGTTCTTCCCAATTCAGATGCTAATGGACAAGTGAGTCTATTAAGGAAAGGAAAACCAGGTGCCTCATGAAACAAACAATGCAACCACAGAAGCCTAGACAGCTCATGGAATTGTTGCCATTGGTTACCTAGGTCTCTATCTGTGCCATAGAATCTGCCCTGTTATAGCAGTTCTTAAACTTTTAGCAAATAGTGTCATTACCGGGAAAGCTCATTAAGCAGAGTCCTGGGTTCCAAGTTCCAGAGTTCTTAATTTACTTAGTCTGGGGTAGGACTTGGTCATTTGCACTTCAAACTAGTTTCCAGGCTATGCTGCTGCTACTGGTCTATGGACTACAGATTGAGAACCATCGCCACAGGTCTTAAATCCTTTAAAGCACAGGCCGTTTATAACCTTTCACTAGGATAGCAGAAAGGTTTCATCCTTGAGTTGCCATGATGCTCTTCCAATGCTGCTGATGGGCTGAGGATATTCATACAACAAAAATGTGAGAAGCTGCAGCCTGGCATGTTGGAGAGAGCCCTGTGTCGGGATTGTTGGGTTCTAGTCCATCTATGCTATTGACTTGTTTTATTACCTTGGACACAGCATTTTCACCTCTCTGGGTCTCAGGTTCCTCATGTGCTAAACAAAATAGAAGCATTGGATGGTTGGTTGAATTAGTTGGAATCTAAAAATGTCGAACTCATAGAATCAGAGAGTAGAATGGTGGTTGCCAGGGGCAGGGCGGGGGGAATGGGGTTATGTTGGTCAAAGGGCACAAACATTCAGTTAAAATATGAATGAGTTCTGAGCAGCTAATATATGGCATGGTGACTATAGCTAATAATACCATATTGTTTACTTGATATTTAATAAGAGAGTAGATTTTTGGTGTCCTTACCACACCCACACACAAAACAATAGTGTGGACAGTGATGGATTTGTTAATTAATTATGGTCATCCTTACACCATCTGTATGTACATCAAATCATCACCTTGTACACCTTCAATATTTACAATTTTTGTCAATTAAATATTTTAAAATAAAAAAATTTTTATTCAGAAATTATATAATTCTTGGTAGCTCTGTGACCTTGGACAATTTACTTAAATTCTACAAGTCTCAGTTTTTAATCCATAAGATGGATTTACCAATTATATCTGCCTCAGATGACTGAGGATTCAGTGAGATAATAACATGCATAAAACTTAGAACAACACTCAGCACTAGTAAATGCTTGCTAATATTGTGTGTTATTATTGTTTTTGTTATTATTAATCATATAGAATTTCACACAATGCTATTAAATTTGAGAAGAGGGAGAGAGATCATTTCCAGAGGAAGAATAAAGGAAGATTTAAAGGAGAAAGGAGGATGAGAATTATGTCATAAAGATCAAGTGAGATTTGAGCGTGTGGATATTTCAGGTACAGAAGGAAGGAAAAGGTAGGGAGAATAATGTGAACATGAACATAAAGCAGGGAAAAATACACGCTGTGTCTAGTGATCAGAGAGAAGCTAAATTTACTGGGAAGTTACATGTGTGAAGCAATATGGTAGAAAATAATATTATTATAAGTCTCGAACTAAAGCAAGATAGGAAAAATCCTGGATTCACAAGGCCCACGACTTTGAACTTTATCTGGACAACAACGAGAAATAAATAATAAGTTGAGAGCACGAAGAGATAATTGGACTTGGGATTAAGACTTGGCTGTACTACTTTAGATGTTTATGATTTCAGATGATCCCTTTGGCATTCTGAATTTGTTTTTTTCCCTTATTGTAAAATGGAGCTCGTGTACATACATCACGGTGCTGTCATGAGGATTAAAGGAGAATGCACACATGGACATATTTATAATGGTTTTCTGCACATAGTAGACCCTGAGTTAATGCTTTAACACATTGACTGCCACACTAGAAAAAAAAAATTCCTGGGACCACAGTGTTTTATTACAAAAATAGAATAAAAACTTCAAAAACAAAATGATCCTTTCCAATTTAATAAAAAATTTGTTTTTTTTTATTGTTTTCTGTGCGTGAGTTATATGCAATTTGAAAAATAGCTAATAAGAGTAACAGTAAAGGGATGTCTGAGTTATATATGCTTCACGAGGCCCTGGACTCAAAACTAGCACGAGTTAAATACAACTCACATGGCAGTTAATGTGTTAGAAAGGATTATTTTGAAATAATTTTAGATTTACAAAATAGTTGCAATGATAGTACATAGAATTTCTTTATGTCTTCCACTCAACGTTTAATGTTAATCTTATCTATCCATGTTACATTTCCTAAAGCTAAGAAACTAACATGAGTATAATACTGTTAACTAAACCAAAGATTTTATTTGTATTTCACCTGTTTTTCCACTAATATCCTTGTTCTGTTCCAGAATATAAAACCATATTATAGTAGGTCATCATGTCTCCTTAATCTTTTATAATCTATTGTTCAGATATTTCAAGAATGTCCCTCAATTTAGGTTTGTCTGACACTTATGATTGTACTGGAGTTAAGTATTTTAAGAAGGAATATCAAAGAGGCAATCACATAATATCAGGTGTATATGCAGGCTGGCTACATAATTTGCAGGGACCAACGAAAGATAAAAATGTGAAACTACTTATTCAAAAAGCAGGGAAAACTGCATGAAAGATACTAAAATATAAAGCATTTCTCTTTCTACTTGTCATGCTGTTTCTCATTTGCTATTTAATATCATTCTAAATAAAGAAAAAAGTAACATTTTAAGTTATTGAAATGAATTTTATAATTTATCTTTATATTGTGCAATGACAATTTAAAGTATAAATGTAAGAATTTGTATACAAGAATTTCACTTGTATATAGAATCACTGAAATTACACAATTTGTATTTTAAAGTTTGCACATTGCATGTGTTTCCTTGTTACCCAAACAACAGAGATGCTGCACAAAACTAACCTGTTTTTATTTTATTTCTTGATGTGCACACATGCCACCAACTCTCTCTACATTCAGTTTACTCATGAATAAGAAAGGACTGAAAAGATAAGGAACATTGGTCTCCCTATATTTCACTTTCCTTCTGTTATCATTTTCTGCATAAGTAGTTAGCAGAAATAGGGAAGTAACGTGAGTAAGAAAGGTTATGATAGGGTTTTGTGATGATTTATGCTTCTTCGAACACCATTGTCTTCCTTCACTGTTCAGAACAAGTTCTTATTTGAAAGGAAGTGTGGCTTCTGAGGGCTGTCAACATCCCTGACTACTCAGTCATAGACATAACTAATGTATTAACATTTGCAGTGTGCTTGTTTTGGGCTGAACTTCCATGCATCGTGGGTCCCCTGGAATCCCATGCTTATGGGGCATTCCTGCTATTTGCAAATCAGGTGGCAGAGAATGGCAGACACGCATATTGCACGTATCTCCTCTGCTTACAGGTATGCTCCATTTTCCCATCACACTTTACCCACAAAACACAAGTCCAAAGATAAAATTATTAAGAATTTTAATAAATTAAAAGCAGAGCATTAAAACAAGCATGAGGCCCTACCGAGCGTGGAGCGGTGTGGCTGCACAGATTGCACTTCTATGAAGCCAGCGTGGGGTACGTGATAGCAACATTACTGTTGCTGTTAACCTTAATTGTCTGGTCAAGGTATTGTCTTCCAGTTTACTCCATTGCAAGGTTCTGCTTTTCCCTTTCACACTCCATTTGTTAGAAGCGAACCACTAAGCTTCCTGCAGG
>CAUYSK010083999.1:0-18036 GCA_963575035.1 Avahi laniger | reverse complement strand
GTGAGGCACCACAAGAGCAGAAGAACGGGATCCATTTGTACTCGCCTTCAAATTGGTACTAACTGATCAACACTAGGGTGATCACATGGCAGAAATACTCTCCAGGGATTAGGGGGATGGGGGGCGAATCTACAACTAAAGGATACGGGGAGCACTAAAGGGAGGGAAGGGCATGCCTTTAACCTGCATTTGGGTGAGGCAAAGACATAAAGTGTAACTAGAATGTTTGTACCCTCACAATACCTTGGAATAAAAAAAAAAAAACAAAAATGAAAGAGTCTTTTTGTGTGGATTTATTCAGTATATTATCTCTGGTCCAATCAGCTGTGGTCACAGCTGTAAACATGGCCACGTGTACCCACCTCTTTAGCAAAGCTACAGTGAGAGTAAATTGCCTCCGTCAAGGCTGTGGTTGGCTGAGATGGAATTCTCCACTGCAATCACTGTGATTCAACACGATTCATTCTGAGCTGTATAAGTAAGGAGACCTCTCAGACAATGAGTCTTCAGAGCAGCTTTTATTGGCCCCCCCAAAAGCCCCACCATTATACATGTTCATTATCAATTAAACTATTTTTAATTTAAAAAACACTCATATATCATTTATTATGTGCTACACTGTCCCAAGAGTTTTACAAATATTTACTCGTTTGATCCACACAATCAGCTGAAGAAAGGTACAATGAAGTGACTCCACATTTTACAAATTGAGAAACTCAGGCATAGAGAGGCGGAATGATCTGCCCAAGGACAGATAACTAGTCAGCAGCAAAGGCAAGATTTGAACTTAGGCAGGTTGGCATTCAGAGCTCATGCCCCAGATCACTTTATTATGTTGCAACTCACAGCAAGACCCATGTAACTGCTATGACCAGGTGCCTCTCACACCAAAGATGCCAGCCTATTTACAAAGACGTGAGGATATTACAACATGCAACCATTCTCCTCAGCACTTTCAGAGGTGACCCACCAGAAGCCGACATTCACCTCCCACTTGTCTTTTATCCTTGCCTAGGTCAATGGGTGATGGTAGAAGCTCTCCTGCACACTTCCTGTTACCGTAAAAGGGTTACATGTACTAATGGTTTGGTTTTTAGTCTTTTCATCTCAGTAACATTTTCCATTTTCTAACAACACTTTAAATTCCATTTCTATTACTTGAACATCAGGCACAATTATGCCAGTTTCTTCTTTGCAATTAATGCAATCATATGACACATCACTAATGCCAACCGGGAGTCTTATCACAAAATAGTATAAATTATCATATTTCTATATGTATTTGCAAATGTCTTATCAACATTCCAATCCTGTATACTTTTATTTTAAAAACACTCTCTGTGTTGGATGTCTGCAACTGTTACTGTCAGCTGAACTAGATCAGTTTACATGACTGCCTCTCTCACAGAGGGAAACTCTGATTGAAATTGGCAACTTAAATCAAGTTACACGAGATTTTTTTATCCAATCAAAGGAGCTCTTTGAGCTGCCAAAATTGTTCATAGAACCGCAAGACTATTTTTTCATATAGATATACAGATAAATATAGATATAGGTCATCTACATAGATAGATATAAAAAGATATGTAGATTATATAATTATAACACCTATAAGACCATTTTCTCTTACAGATAATACATGTCGATACATAGATACATACAATGAACAATTTTTATATATAAATCCCAGTACTAAATAATGAGAATATTGTGTTATTTCTTTAGATAATGGTCTGGAAAAGGCATTGGTCAAAAGTTTCCCAGCTACCTCAGATCATCGGTTGTGCTTTGGTACGATTTATATAAAAATGGGTATATCATCATAAAATTTGTTCCAGAGGATTAGTGTGATTTTAACTTTGGTAAGTCACAATTCCTCTATTTCAAATTTTCTATCTGGCATATAATGATAAAAATACTTCCCTATATACAAGGTGTTGAGAAAGTGACACGAAAGTATAGGCTTTCCTAGTTCTTAGCTGAAAAGACAAAAGGCGTCCGTGTTGCTATGGTCAGTTTGGGAGAACTTGAAGGAATCATCAGATATAAAGTCATGTATTAATATATCTGAGTTTAACATCTATAATTTATATCTTACTTTAAAAGCAAAAAATATAGCTTTTTTAAAAAATAAATCTGCTTTATTGAGGTATGTAAACATACGATAAAATCCACCAATTTTAAATGTAAAATATTTGTTGAAAATATCATCCTCTCCCCCATTGAATTGCCTTCAAACCTTTGTCAAAAATCAATTGACCACAAATATATGGGTTTATTTCTGGATTCTCTGTCATCTGTCAACAATATCATTGCCAATTCCAGATCCAAATCCACCAACAAAAATTTGATCCAGAGATGCAGCCATGGAACACTAGAAGCTCTGGCAAAAAAAAAAAAAAAATACCTGGAGGAATTTCCAAATTCACACAGACGTAGTGGTTTGGGTGGGTTGGGGTAAGATAAACAGTCTCCAGGACCTTACCCAGTTCTTTTTTGCCTTGGATGAAGCTACGCAGTCCCTACAAAGGACGGGCCTGCTTAGCACCTGAGGGAGGGCCTTCGAGATCCACTGTCTGGCCACCCATCTAATCCTGCTTGCTTCCTCTGTTCCAGACTCACCCTTGTCATGCATTACCTTTTAATTCCCTTTCTGATCCACATTTCAAGTATCAGATCAGACCAGCCCCCTCTCTATTCTCGGCTGTACCTTCTAGAATTTCACCTCCTGGAGGCAAAACCCCAGACCTCCTGCTTATGGGAAGAGGGCTTAAGTCGTATTGCACTAAGTTTCATGTGCAGCTCTGTCTCAGTATTCTCTCTTAATTTTGGCATCCACCTTCCCTCTGATGAAGCACTCCTTCCTTAACTCTGATCCTACATGTATCTGGGTGATCCAGAAAACACTTAATGAATGGGGTAACCTGCTGAAGACTGAATTTGTGACTTATATATGAGATTTCACAAGAAGATATCAGACAGGACCTCCTGCTCAGTCTTTGGAGCAGAAACTCATGAGGAAGAACAGAAGGTATTTCTGACAGTTCCCACTGTCTTTCCCAACTATGGAGGGGAAACAGGACTTTTTGTTTCTAAGGTCCAGGCCCTTCCTATAGGCCACTGATCTCTATTCTGTTATTGTAGAAGGGACAGTAGGATGTGAGAACAGTTCAGAAAATAAGCAGGGGAAAAAGAGGAGAGGAGAGGTGGAAGAGAAGCAGCTCTCAGTCCACTGGCTGTCTAAGTCATGTTGGAATCATTCCTAGGGTTGTTACATGGTCTAGGATGTGCTGGGGCTTACAGACCAGGGAAGGACTAATGAGGGAGCTTTGAGCTAGTGTCCTGGGACACTGGTCAGACCACTGGATCCAACCCAGCACTGCAGGCCAAGAGGACTCACCAGGAATTCCGTCCCATTGTGTCAATAGGATTCTTGCTGTCCCTATATTGTGGGATCTTTGTCTACTACCTTCTAGTCACACTAGTGTAGGTCCCTACATTTCAGAATAATGTCCTAGTTGCACAGGAGCATGTACACCAGGCAGGGCCAGTTTCATGGATGTGCCACCTGGGGAGTTGCACAAGGATTCCCATTCAGAATGGTTCCATGCCTGGTTTAATGCTCTGCTGTTGCCATCTTTAAATTCCTAATGACTTTATCATTGAACTTGTGTTTCATAAATGAAGTCCAATACAATATGTGTATGAACAGAGGAGATACCACCAAATGCTCATCTACTCTTCCTTGACACCCCATTTGCATAAGGCATGCACAGAATTCCTGTGGGCTCAGGATGCAAAGGCGTTCAGCAAGACTCAAAAGAGAGTCCATGGTAAGAGCATTACATCTATGACTGAGGCAGTGGCGTGCTGACATCCCTGAGAGGAAACCCTTCATATTTGGACTAGCACTTGCATCCAACACAGAATGAAGGAAATAGTGTTCTGAGAAACATGAATGACCAAGGAACACTATTATACTCTTTCTTACTCACATGATTTCTCTGTGTTAGCCAACCACTTATGATGAAAATGATGACATCAGAGGAAAGATAGAGTAACCCATAATTCCTTTTCCTTTCAGTTCTTCCTTACTCATCAGTAAGCTGAAGACAGAAAGTGTTAGCATGTGCATGTATCAAGCAAGATACAAAATAAAGAGTTGAGGTAGTTTTGTGCATATATGTGTCACATTTCCGCTGTTGTGATAAGAACGAAATACATATGCACGTACAAACTACAAAATACAAGTTGTGTAATTTCAGTGATTCCGCATACTAGTTAAATGGTCTTGTATTTGCATTTAAAAGAGGCATTGCACAATATAAAGAAGAACAGTAAAATTTATACCAATAATTTGAAATTTAAATTTCTTTCCTTCGAATAACATTAAATAATTTTTTTAAAAAACCCACCATAACAAGTTGAGAGAGCAACCATGGAAGAAAGGAAGAACTCTACATTTTAGTATATTTAACAGCATTTTCATTTTGAACTGGGCCCCATAAAATTACAGACAAGGATCCTGCTTTTCATGTACTGGGATCTGCAAATTATGTTGCCATCTCTGAGCCCAGGGGCCCTCCAAGGGTACCCAAGTTGGTTGGGAGACATGTGAGTACTGGTATGTGGGGGACAGGCTGTCATGCCAGGATACTCGGAGCTGGGATCAAAGGGAAGTAGGCACAGACCCCAGCCATCAGGGTAAGGCTTCCTGCCCAAGAGAAAGGATTTGAACAAGGAGGGGAACTTGATGTAGTGGATGGGGTAGAGACTCAATGATTTTTACCCAGGGCCCAAAATGACCATGCTGAGGCATTCGTGATCTTGAAGACTCACGAATGGTCTGTGCAGGCTGCCCAGTGAAGGCTGTGATGGCCAGGTTGCTCTGCCTCTGCAGCTCGGAGCTCAAGGCGAGCTGGGATGACATCTGACGCTGGGCTGAAGGCTTGCTCCGGCCTAGGAAAATAGAGCGTCTGAAAGCTGGGAGGATCTCCTAGGGATTCCCTAGCTCAGCCCTTTTATACGAGAGAAAACTAAGAGTTTAATGTGAGAGGAACCCTGAATTCCAATCTAGTCCTCATTTTCTTTCTAAGTAGTTGTGAACCTCAAACAAACCACCTACCCTGCCCAAGCCTCCATTACCATAACTTTAAATTGAGAGGGTTCAATTATAAATCCTCTAAAGAGGCTGGTCCATTTCTAAGAGTCTAATATTTAACTGTGTCACACTGACCCCAGGCATTTATAGTGATTTAAGTCATACTCTACGGCATAGTTTGCCATTGAAATTAGCCATCAACACCTAGGCTGCTGCCTCAATAGAGTCTTCTCTAGGATGAAAGACATCACTGATACGGGTGTGTGCTGTACATTCTGAAACTGTGTGCTCTATTTCATGGAAAAGCCCAGCATGGCCTAAGTTCATTGGTGGGATTTTGACTATAATTTAGGCAGTTCTCCAGGACCACATAGTGAAAACTATGAACCTGGCCTTATAAATGTAAACATAGAAGATTAGAGCAATATTTTATGCAGATAGTATTTATATTTATTTTCATGCTTCTTTATCTCTTGGGAGAATAGGTAACTGTTATCTCTAATTTCCACAGGAAATGAGGTGATTATAGCGATTTTGGACAAATATTAGAGCAATGTTAGGGATTCTGTTGGTCTCTGAGAAATTGAATAATGAATTTTATAGACCATTCATCTGACATGCTATGGTAAGGGTGAAGGGACAGATCTGGAATTAACGGCTAATTTGTGTAATTGGCCAATTGGTAAATATCACTTGCACTGTCAAAAAAGGGAAGGAAATAGGCTGGAGGTGTGAAGGAGATTTGTCAGAGAATTGGCACCTCTGAGGCACTCATCTTTGTTTCAGGATGACAAAGAAAGCTTTGAGCAGTACATCCTGCCACCAAACCTCACTCGGAGGCATTGATGCTTTGTCTCAGTTCTTACATTTGGCTTTGTCCTGAGGTCAGGGCTCTCTAAACTGGAAGGCTCCTGGTGCTTTTGTTGGATGCTGCAGGCCCAGCCTCTCTCTTGCATATGCATGGCCACGCCGTGATACAGCTGTGGTTTCCTCGCATTTGGGCCAGTGTTAGCCAGAGCTGACATAATGACCATCCTTAGAGTCCTTGGCAACCCTAGACACAGAAGTTCATAAATAGGAAGCTCTCAACTATTATTGTCCTTCTCTAATGGCTCTTCTCATGGAAAAAATAAACTGGCAAAAGTTTAATTTGTTCTGTATAAGCTCTTTTACATTCTCAAACATTTTTCTCTCTCTCTCTCTCTCTTTTTTCATTTTTTTTTTCTTTTTTGTCAATAGGATCTGGGCCATCCACTAGGCTTAGCAGATTGAGCTCCACGACTGGAAGGGGACCCGGGAGGAGAAAGAAGCCCTGCCCTAGGCACCGAGGTCTGCGTGGGGTGATGGAGAACCGTGGCTTCCGTACCGTCATTCCTGACCTAAACTCACTGTCAAGCCCTGTGGCCTTTATTCTTGGACTTGACCACAGATTCCGTTTCTTGTGTTAACCTCTGCTTGGTCTTGACTTCTTGTCCTGCTGCTGAGCTGACCTGGCGTTTTGCCCTGACTGCTGCTAACTCTGGCAGATGGAATTTTAGCATCAAGCCCTCATCTCCTCCAGCCTGCAAGACCGGCCCATCACTAGTTTGAATATCAGTCACTTCCTGCTTGTCATATGATATTCTGGTTGCTACAACCAGAGAAAGTCTCCATTTTTCTCTCTACTGGCAGCCTTTTCTCTTTAAATCATGGAGGGCGGTGGTAGTGATTGTAGGGGATATTGGAGGGAAAACACTATGTTTGGGTTTCCTGGTCTCATTCTCCCTGGAACAGACTTCTTAGATGAGCTTTAGTTGCTGGGAGAATTGCACTTCTTTTCCCCCCATGAAGATCTCGTAAGTGTGCTATACTTAGGTTTAATTTGTAAATGAATGGTCATTGGTTTTTTTCTACTGTGAAATGAGTGAAAGAGGCAAATCAAGGCAAAGGATTCTAAAGAAATAAGTTAATAAACCAATGAAAAATCACTTTATATTAAGCGCAAAAATGGTATACTATCAAAGCTACAGTTAAGTTCAATATATAAGTGATATTGTGTGTCTATTGTGTTAAATCTTATAAATCAAAAACACAATTGAATCTAATGGGTATTGGCAGGAAATTCTCCCTTTTTATGCAAATGGATTGCTGTTTGTGTAAGTATGAAAATAGATCAGTATCCCTCAGTGTGGAAAATGTATATTCATAATCCACAGTAGTGGCTAAGAGTAGGGTGTCAGGAGTTGAAATCCTAGGTTCTGAACTAGGCTCTGCCACTTACTAGGTGTGGCCCTTGGGCAAAAGTCCTCATCTGGAAAATGGAAATAATAGCAGTACTGACCTCACAGGGCTATTGTGAGTTTTAAATGAATTAATATGTGTAAAATGTTTAGTCCCATGGCCTGCGTATAGTAATTACTTAATAAATATCAACTATCATCATCATCATTATTATCACATACAGGGTGAAACAGAAAATAGGGGAGAAACTGAGGAGCTCTAATAAGATGTTAAAAAGTAATGAGAAGGCTTTGGGGGATTAAGAGGAAAATAACAAAGCAAGATGGAAGAAATATGTGTATTTTTATTTGCTTTCTAAAAATCCACAAATAATTTCAAAAATCACAATTATTTCAAGGAATTTTCCTTGGCCAAGCACAGAGTGTTACTATCACATTCACTGAGTGTCTCACTCTATGAAGATTGTAATTACCATCAAGTTAGTATTAAACCAATCAAATGAGCCTGACCCAACAGTCGTACATTGCCTTTCAATGTCAAGTTCTTAAAAAAAGAAGAAGAAAAAAAGCCCCTTAATTTATGGTAATCTAATATGTGCATAGTGCTTCAGCTATTCTATTAAACCAGTGTAGTCAAAACCCTAAAATTTCAAGCATTCTCAGACATAAGTTGCATCAGCTGGCCTAGGGCAGTGGCTGAGAGGTGGAGGAGGGCCGGAAAGAAAAGGAAGAGAATGCTTTATAATAGGGGGCCATTATTTCCTTTGTCATATTTTGGTTTCTTTAAAATTGTTCACTTGCATTTAAGTCTCCAAGAGCCACGAAAATTATGTTGAACAATAGCAGGGATTCGTGAAAAGATTCCTTAGATAACATTTGAAAAACACAAGCAGCCCTTGAACCTTTTTGCATCCAGTAACATCTGACAGGCTTTGTGAGCTGCAGCCACCTGCAAGAGTTCTAAAATAGATGCTTTCATAAAACAGCGAATTCTCAGAATTGATGTGTTAATATCATTCTCTTAATTACTTGACATCTGACCTAAGTAGCGGTAACAAGATGATTTCAGCCAAAGTGAAAGGGAGAGTTGAGGCTGTCATTCACATATTTTTGGCCACAAAAAAAAAAAGAAGGACAGCTATTGAGAAAAAAACATTTTATGGTATCAGTTAGGCAGATTGCCTACCCAGCTGAAGTTCACTAAATAATCACTTAATCTACCGCTCATTTTTCCTGTGTCTATCAGCTTAGATTTTCGACAACACGAAGAAGAGTTTACTTACCATTTGGGGGTGGTGAGGAGAGAGTAGTTGGGGTAGGCTATGGCATCCTCAAAGAAAAATGTACATTATAGTGATTTTTGTTTATGGAGATTTCTCAAAGCATGGAATAAAACATATAGAAATAAATATTGACTTTAAAAAAACACAAGCCCTGAGGGGAAGAAAAACTCCAAATAATGGAAAGTCCATTAAAAGACAGAAATTACAGGTCTGCAATGCAAGTTAAATCAGTAACTTCTACTAATCAAAGCGAGACTCCCGGTGTGGGTCACATCCCAGCTGCCACTTCCCAGCCCAAGACAAGGTTTTATTTCCTATTTGTCTTCCTCTTTTTTCAAACTGTCAACACGGCAAAGCCAATACAGCTGTGGGCAAAGCAGCTGTGTGATATGCTGCCTCCCACATCGTCAACCAAATTGCCTGCTCAGTCTTCCTTTATTTCTGGTACTGATGGGCTGGGACGGCAGGGCGGAGGCCCGTCGGCGTCAACTGCCTCTGTTTACCAGGGAGCTCTCTCCTTAGGACCCCTCTTTCTGTGTATCTTTCCCTCCCCTATATTCTTTCAACCTTTCGTCTCTTCCTTTTTTTTTTTTTTTTTTTTGTTATAGAAAGACTATGCTCATGAGACAGTTCTCATTCCTAATTATGTCCTTAATATGTAGCCATAAACACAACCGCGAGCTTTTTTGGATGGCTATCTGGAAGAATCACACTTCGTTACTTAACCGTGAACAATCGCGGGATGAGTGTTTATGCATAAATCTTTATCTTCGTTTCTGATTATTTTTATCAGGATGCTTACAAGTGGCATTGCTGGGTTTTTCTTAAAAAGGCTATGAGCTTCGTAAAAGGTTTTTGATGGCTAGTGTCAAATTGCTTTCTTTTTTGGATCTATGAGTGTATGAAAGTCTAAGCCATTTTTAGTATATCCCACATGGGAGAGACACATGTTTCCTTTCCTTGGTATAATGCAGGGGCCAAGTCACACCCCAGAACCGTGTCCCCCGAATGGGCCTGACATGACCATCACCCGAGGTGCTGGTGACAAATTGGATCCCTGGTGTCCTCACCTAGGGAGGCTCACATAGTGGCTTGGACTGAGTCTCGGGACGTGGCGAGTCAGTAGGCTCCTCCTCCCCAGGGGATGCTGATGGCAGAGAAGCAGGAGTGACGTGGGGAGAGGAATAGCCAAGTGCAACGTGCTCAGATTTGTGCCTCTGAAGTGCAAACTTTGAATGAAATGTTAGGACAGTGTCGGTTTCAGGGATCTATAAGTCTGGACCCCAAAGAGACCCTGGGAGGGAGAAGAGGTGTGGCGAGGAGATAGATGCTATTGAAAGCAGCAGTGGAGAGGGCCAAGGCCAAGTAGAGCATAAGAGTGAGGGAAGGCTGCCTGGAAGAAGTGAGCTGAGCCGAGCTGCTGGCAGGGACAGCTTTCCTGAAGATTATTCTCCAGTTGGTGAGTGTTCACAAAATTGAAATTTCTCCAATTATACCACAAATTATTATTTTGGGCAAAGGTGGTGTGTGTGTGTGTGTGTGTGTGTGTGTATACACATATGTTTATACACAGAGATACATACATGGGCTTTGCTGTTAAATCTTATACATATGATTTCATTACATAAGAAATATGTGAGTGTACTTCTTTCTCTAAAACCTTGAAGTATTGTAGGTAAGTCTAAAATTATCTTTAACCATTATCACCGAACACACACCTTCCACCTGCTGAAGTGACCAACGCTATCAGCTTGGTGCATATACCTCTATAGCTTTTTTTGTATACCTTATGTCTGTATATTTGCCTGCAGAAAATGTATAGAATAGCTGTAAGTGTGGGCACATTTTAAATAAATAATTCCATAGTGTATGCATTGTTTTGCAACTTGTTGGGAGGGGGACACATTGTGGCCCATTTTAAATCTTTTAAAAAATTGCAGATAAAAATCCCCTTATCTGTCACCTCAATACTAGTCCACTCTAGTCCACAGGGAAGTCCTGTCATCATTTTGGAGGACATCCTCAGCAATGGGTACATTTTATACCTCCTCTGTGTCTCCATTAATTCTTCAACATCTAACTGCAGTTGTAGAATCTTAGAACCAAAAGGCCTTTCTACAGATCACCTGGTCTAGCCTCCTCATTGTATAGCTGCAGAAATAGATCAAATGCCCGGTTTCAGGTCACCCTTACTATCTTGGCCTTGGTTTTCGTGACCCTTAGCTAGGTCACAATCTGTGTTACTTCTAGCAACTTCCACTCAAACGGTTTAAATTGAAAGCTTCTTTAGTAACAACTCCATTCACAAAGAGTCTGTGAAATTCTGTTTCACCAGATGTAGGCTTCGGGGAGGAAAGAATTAGACAGCTAATGTGGAGCACGAGCTGCGCGAGGAGCCGTACTTCCTGTCACTTTAAGCCACTGAGAGCACCAGGAGGAGTACGGTCCTCTGGTTTGACCTCCTGATACTGCAGGTGAGAGGAGACCTTGGCTCCAACTCTCTGAATCCCTCAGTGGGGTAAGATTTTCATTTTGAGGCCAACCGTTTGAAGGCCAGCTCCCACCTTTTGGCTTTCTAACGATGTCAGAGGCAGAAAGAACACAGCTTGACTCTTGAATTTCAGGTTCAGTCCATTTCAGGGATAACCAGAAAGGAAAAAAAAAAAAAAAGAAAGAAAGAAAGAAAAGAAAAAAAACCCCTTTGGCTCACAAAATAAGAATCTTTGAAATGAAAGTTGTGCAGGGTAAATATGGAGCCTCACAATGGCATCTCCAGAGCCGCATTGCAGAACACAAGGGCACTTCCTCTCTGTAGCAGAAAGCCAAGAGATGTCATGTTCCTTAATTAAAACGTATCTCAGGAGTCAGTGGGAGGCACCTGCACAGCCCCTACCTGAAGATGCCGATTTACAGAAAAACTTCCAGCCGTGGGATTCATACAAGGGACACGCTGGCAATTGTGAGTTTCTTTTAAAATCAGCTTCTGTCTGTCATACCTATGTAGTTACAAAATCAAAGGGGATAATAAAGTTCAATTGTATATTCACAGTTTGATATTTCTATTGACAGGTCTCACACAAAAAACGCCATTTCAGGAAACTCTGATTCTGTGTCCCTCTATGAAAGGCACTAAAAGGCTCTCCTGGGTTGCAAATCCCCACCCAACAATCCCTCTAAATCTGAATCTATAAAGTGGCCCCATCAAGGTTCAAAGGTGTCAAATTGGGCCTCCTCTCCCCAGGTTCTGTTTGTGATTTTAAAATATCTCTCTGATGGTGAGGGAAAAAGGAAACCACCCAGAACAAGCCACATCTGGGTTAAAATCCCAGCTCCCAAGTAGAGAAGAGCAGTTAACCCAACAATTACCACACCGCAGAGGGGAGATCAGAACCACTTCCGGGCCCCGAGGGCTCGAGAAGACCAGGAATGCCCCTTCTCTCTGCCCGGTTGTCCTCTCCTCATCCACAGAGAGTCTGTATCAACTCTGAATGTTCTCATACTTTAAAAATGTCAATGCATCTGGCTACTGTGGAAATATTCTTCGGGCCCACTAGAAAACCAACATGCAGGTGCCTCTGATTTTTAGAGAAGATTTTTCTTGGAAAATAGGGGTGTGTGTTCCACTGGATTCAAAACTAGCAAGTCTGTTCTTCCAGTAGTGTATGGGACTAGGCTTACGCAAGAGCAGAGCACATCTGAATGCAAAAATTAAATGGAGGAATTGGGGGGGGGGAGAACAGGTGCTCTTTTATAAAGGCTAAATTCCATATTTACCAAACTGATTTGCATGAGGCATGTTTTCAATGAAAATATTGCTACTCATTTTGCTGCATTTGTGCAACAGAAACATAAGGATGAAGCAGAAGAGGGGTGCGGTTCTCAAGCTGTCTTCTTGTCCCTACCCTTCAGCCGATGGTTGCTAAGTGGCACATTTGGGAGATTAGCTCATAAAACTTCTGGCTTCGCGCTGCCAAGACAGCAAGACTTTGGGTTTCTTCTGACTCCACCATACAGCCTCTAAGCAGTCAAGAAATAGGTGAGAATCTAGAAGGGAAGGGAGAGGTCATTCATTCCACAGACTATCACCAAGTTAAAGCACCTAAATTACCTCAAGAGGAGATTCTATTTCAAGTTAATTCCATGCCTTCTCTTAGTAATTCAAGCCAGCAGACATTCTTACTACCAAGAATGTCTTCCTCCTGTTTTAAATCTTTTACTGATGCTTTACTTCCTCTTCATGTAAATCCAAAATGAAAAAGTGCCATCGACTACATACCTTATCTGATTTACATTCTTAAATCAACTCTATGACATCCCCATTTTACAGATAAAGCATATAAAGAAACCGAGGCAGGGAGAGAGGAAGAAATTGGCCCCGGGTCACCCAGGTGACACATGGTAGAACCAAGCTTTAAACTCAGCATCTGATTCCAGAGTCTACATTCACTTCACCACCGCCACAATCTGCTACCTGGCAGTCTCAGATACGGTCAGCTGTAATTAGAATTACTAACAACTCACCAAGGCAGCTCCAGAGAAATGGAACCCATACCAGAAGTAAGAAGCAGAGATTAGAATAAAGTTAGGTGAGTAAGTGGTTGATGCAAGAAGTTAGAGTAATGGCTGGCAGATTGCTACAAAAATACACATGGATTCACTTGCAGGAGGGGAGATGGTGAGCACATTTCAATGAGCAAGGCCAGTATCTTGGATATTTATAGCCCATGTGCCCCTGGACTCCTGAGAAGGTTCCAGTAGGATAGATCCAGTGGCCCTGTGTCTTTAGGCAATTCCCCATGGGACTGAAATGTTCCAGGGTCACCACAAAGTTTCTGTTTACCTCTGAGAGTTTGCTCTGAAAACGTCTTTGAGAAGCATCTTGTAGAGAAGTGAAGCCCCAGAATGCTTCTGTCTCTCTCAGTTGCAATCACACAAACTCGGAACCAGTTTATGCCTCCTGTAGATTTTCAGGTTTTCCCTTCTTAGGGATTTAGAGGCTCCAGACAGAGCCTTGGTTTTCAGGTGAGGGTTGGGGCAACACCTGCTGATGATGGTGTCCAACCTTCAGGGAAAGCAACTGAGGCAATGCCTCTTCCTGGCTTGCAGCTTACGTGAGAAACACTGGAGAGCTACACACAAAGTGTACCCTTGAGGATGTTGAAGCTTCAGTGCTGATATCTGAGGCCAAAGAAAACTGGTATTCCCTCAACTCAGCAGGTTTGGAACAATCGGCTCCTCTTTCCCAATGACTATTGGATCATCTGGTTTGCCCTATCATTCCTTTGTGTGGCTGCGGAAGCTCTATACCTGGTTGCATTTGCTTGGGTATGTGGTTTGCTTAATCTTACATTTTTGTTTATGCAAGCACCAAAGCTTAAAATGGGTAAAACAGATGTTCGATGGAATCAGAGCTTCCAAAACCTCCCACATTGGCCTCTATCGCTTCCCATAAATGTCCTTGGACCTTCAGTAAATCTCCCTCTGGGATTTCCATACTCAATCTGGGATCCACCTGAAGAAGACTATTAGGAAAATGCTTGAAAATAAACAGTCTCAGGGAAGATTTAATCCCTCACCAGGGAAAAAAAAAGCAGACAAAATCAGAATCCTCCAGCTGTCCGTGATCTATGGCAAACACAATTTTAATTCTGTCTATAAAATTCCTTATTTTAAAAAAAGGATTCAAAGTATGAAGATACAGAATCCCTCAGTCCCTGTACCCCGCCTTAGAGACACCCCAATATCTGTGACCTACACGGTATAGGTTGTGATCTGTTATTAATGTTGCTATCTGATTGTTTGTTTCTTAGTGGGAACTGGTAGATGGAGGAAGATTATATGAATATATGCTCAAATCAAAAATCTGAAGGATGAAACACAGTTCAAGTGTCTCCCTCCTACTGACCTGTGAACACTAATTCATCACCTCAAAGACAACCTGAGTTATTGTTTTCACATTTGTCCTCCAGGAGACAGTCTCTGCATATATAAGTTTATGATGTGTGTGCATGTGTAGAGGCAAATATGTTTTTCTACTAATGGTGGCATACTATACACATCTCGGTGATTAAGAGCATGAACTGTGGACTCTAGAGTTTGGGTTCAAATCCTGACTCTGCTATATAGTAGCTGTATGACCTTGGGCAAGTTACTTAACCTCTCTGGGCCTAAGTTGCCTCATCACAGAAACCAGGATATTAATGGTACTACTTCATTTGATTTAGTGATTTAATTAATAGAGGTAAAAGATTTAGAATAGTACCTGCAACATTATGGTAACTTTTTGTGTCCACCACTTAACTATAGATCTTGGCACTTTTTCTATATTAGTTTGTTGAGATGTAGCTCTTTGTATTTAGTGGCTGAATACTGTTCTGTCTAAATACAAAAGCATATTTAACCAATAGCCTACTGATGGGCATTTGGATTGTTTCCAGATATTTGCAATTATAAACAACACAAATGCTATAACAATTATCATTGTACAGACATCCTAAAAGAATAAAAAATTCTGAAAAGCAAAATTGCTGAGTCTATTTCATTACATTTAAATTTTTTATAGAAATTGTCAAACTTCCTTCCAAAATCTTTCTTTTAATTTGTATTCTCAGCAACAACATACAGGACTCTTGCCTATCATACTTCTTGACCTTTGCCAATCTGAGAGATAAAAAATAGTTGCCTGAAGTTTACATTTCTTTTATTATGTGTGAAAATGAGCATTTTTTTCAAGTGCTATGCTCATCTTCCTATTGGGTTATTGGTGTTTTTCTTATTGAACAGTCTGTTTCTTAAACCAGAGAGTTCTGAGTTATGTATTAAGCCTCATGTAAGTGATTGGATCTGCCTCCTGGTTGATCTCACTTAAAGTGTCATTAGCCTGTGCAAAAAGGTTCTCGCTATGGTAATTTTATTCAAAATGTTGAACAGTACAAATTTGATCACTGCAAGGATCTGTTAGCACTCAGGCAAGCTTATCTGCCATGCTGAGGATGAGAGTTTATTGCATCATAAAAATGTTACCCTCTGCTTGTGTTAGGCAAGTATCGAAATTTTTATGAGCTCTCCTTAACTAGAGTTATCAATAAATAACACATGATTCTTGACTGGGCTAATCCTAGATTGATGTGACTTATTTGATAAATCAACACCATAAAGAATCTCTTGGATCAATGGTCTGATTGCTCAAGGAGGGAATGAAGATTCTAACTCAGAGTTTCTAAATCAGACTCCTACAGTGAAGAATAGACAATCAGACTCCAACAGTGAAGAGTAGACGAGTATTTTAGCCCCCTGAGAGTTGACCCCCACTGGTCAAGGGTATGGAGGAGGGATTGTTATAACCCAGTTCCCTCTGCACCTAGGTTGTTGCAGCACAATGCCTCCCGGTAACCTTGTTGCCTATTTAATCTGCCTCAGAAGAGGCCAAGTCTGCAAAGGTCTTTTCCAGTGGTTCTCACATATGTTTATAGGATCATCCAGGACACTCCACTTTTAAACAAACCCACAGGTGATTCTGAAGCAGGTGGTCAAAAGGCACACTGGGGAATTCAGTTAGCAGAAGCCATGCTAGGTTACTGAATCAAAATTTCAAGAGACACAGCCCAGGAATCTCCATTTTTACTGGCACATCCTGAAGTTGAAGAACCTCTGTGGCAGGAAGGCATGTGACTGTCACAGCTGTGAAGAGGCTGATGGAGTTGCAAGGATATCTTGGAAAGTGCCCTCTAATAAATTTAGAACCATTGATTATGATTGGAAGAGACTTTGAAGTTTCCTTTGTCCGCTCAGCTGCTCTTTGGAAGTTCAGTATCTGTTATGTCTTTCTCCCCTCTCCCCCATGGAATTATGAGGTGAGTGAGCAAAAAGAGATCTGTCCACGGGGGAACTGGCCATGACGGGAAGAGGACAGCAGGGAGGGGTTTCTCCCTGAAATGTTCCTCTTTGACACTTTGCTCTTAATCGGAAACCCACAGTCTTAAATGTCATCTGAGCAGGTGTTCCCTGGCACCCTCCGTTTCCACACATAGAGTTCCTGTTTTTGAATAAGTGGTTCTGCACCTCTTTTGAGAATCGCCCAGTAAGAAAAATAATAGCTAACATTGAATTTTGTCAGGCACAGAGCTAAGTGTTTTCATACATTATTGCAATAATCCTAAGAAGTGATATTATTATGATTATAATCCCATTTTATAGGTGAGAAAACTGAGGCTCAGGAAGGTTAAATGACTTGGCACAAGTCACATAGCAATATCTGGTAAAAGGATTCAAAGCCGGTCATCTGACTCCAGAGTCCCTACTCTTCATTACTCAGGAGAGTGTTGCCTGTTTGCAGTTTCTGATCCTCAGCAGTTATATTTTAGATGTACTGCTCATCCTGAACAGACAGCATGATTTAGTAGAACAAGAAGAGTTCAAAAATCAAAAGCTCTGGAATGCCTCTGACCCTGAAATCTGTGTGAATCAATTTCTTTTACGTAAGAAGTGGTGACGGTGTTGTTACGGTATTTGTAAGACTATTTTGCCTGTATGACTGTATGTGCATGTGCAAAAATAATGCAGCTTAATAGTTTAAGATGTGCCTGGCAGAGGGATCAACCCAAAGGGTGGTAGAGCACCCTATAAACCAGCTCAGAATGCCCTGGGGACACTGGATCGAGCTTGGACCTAAAATGCAAGAGAACTCTTCTTGTCTCACCTCTGCCAATAATGTGTGTGACTTGGACCATTAGGTCATGTCTCTGAAACTCATTTTCTCAACTGTAAAGTGGAAAGAATCAATGAAATCAGTAGTTTAAAATTTTTAACGTAATAGATAAGGTCTGGTATATTCTCATTATTCAAAAAATCCAAACACTATGGATAGCGTAAAAGCCCGCCTTGATTCCCACCCAGTTCCACCGATCCCTTGAGCGGCAACTACTGTATACAGCACATTGCAGAGCATGGTTCCCGTTATTTTTATCAAACATGCACATTCCTTTACAAAAATGTATAAATTCCTTTGTTGTTATTTTACACAAATAGCTTCAGTTTCGTTCTTATTCATTTTTTGGATTTTAAGAATCTGATGAAAGCTAAAGATCTCCTCCTCTCCCTAACAACACATATCTATACAACATTGTGTATAGAAAATCACGGATATTCATGTTCCCTTGAAGCTCATACGAGGATTCCCGATCCACGTATTCTAGATGGAGAAACCTAGACGAGGACTATCTTAGCCCATTTTCTGCTACTATAACAGAATACCACAGACTGGGTCATTTATAAAGAACAGTTTATTTGGCTTGCTGTTCTGGAAGCTCGGAAGCCCAGGAGCTTGGTCATGGTATCTGGCGAGGATCAGCCCATGGCAGAAGGGCAGAAGGCAGAAGCAAGTGCATGAGGCAGAGAGAGAAAATCGGGCTGAACTCATCCTTTCTTTCAGGAG
>CAUYSK010083998.1:0-13609 GCA_963575035.1 Avahi laniger | reverse complement strand
GGCATGGTGGCACATGTCTGTAGTCCCAGCTACTCGGGAGGCTGAGGCAGTAGGATCGCTTGAGCCCAGGAGTCTGAGGTTGCTGTGAGCTAGGCTGATGCCACGGCACTCACTCTAGCCAGGGCAACAAAGTGAGACTCTATCTCAGAAAAAAAAATAAAAAAATGAAAAAATAAATGCCATCACGTGTAGAGGCAGTCTTAACCCACACAGGGAGGGGAAGGTGGTATGAAGAGAGAGGCACACAATGCTGACAGCCCCTGAAGCTCGAGGACGCAAGGGACAGGTCTTCCTCTAGAGCCTCCAGAGGAGCAAGGCCCTGCTGACACCTTAATGTCAGCCCAGGGATACTGATTGCAGACTTGTGGCCTCCAGAACAGTGAGAGAACAAATCTCTGCTCTTTTCAGCCTGCCAGCTTGTGGTCATTGGTTACAGCAGCTACAGGAGGCTCATGCAGGGACGTACCTTCCAAAGAACTATATGTCTGCAGCTAGGGAAGACGAAGCTCAGGGCCACGCTCTGCTTCTAGAGGAAAAGTATGAGAACCCCTTGTGGAGGAAGGGACGAGGTGGGAGTCTGATCTACCCCCTGCATCCCTACCTGACCTGTGGATTCCAACTCTATAACCTGCTCCTCCCGCCTGCCGCTGCCCCTCCGCCATAGCCGATCCACAGGCCTGCCGGGGTGAGCCCAGCGCCCGGAGGGAGGGAAGGAAGCTGACGCTGGCTAAGTGAATGGGGTCGGCACCCAGAGACAGCCCCCGCCCCTAGGAAGGGTTTCTTCTTCTCGTTAGGGAGGCAAGAGACACGCAGAATGTTAAACAGCGATACAAGAACTTACCAATCAGAGAAAGGCCACGAAATAATACACACTAAGGACCAGGTGACTGGCATAAGTTGTCGGTAGCACAGGTGTACACTCCCTTATCAGCAGCCCCCAAATCCAAAAAACTCTGAAACCCCTAAGTTTTTTGGCAATTCATTTGATAATAACATCTGACCTAAACTGGCCATTTGAAGTTTTTATTCAGCCCACTTTGTGTGACTATCCATACACGTGACTTCATAGACAGGAATGTATTTGGCCGTGGGATATCGGTCTGGACCCTGCGGAGGGCCTTACATGACACAGAATGCACGCTTCTAAATCTGACGAACTCTGGGATATTTGGCTCTCGGGGTTCTTGTTGAGAGACTGCAGACCTGTAAATACAACAGGAGTTTGAGTGGAAGCTTAGGCTGAGATCCTAAGGTGCAAATATCAGAGGCTGAAGAAAGTTAGGAGACAGAACATCCAGCACAACCTACGGAAAGAAGCTGGCTCCTAAAGCCCTTACTCTGAGGGACGGGATAAAGGAGTTGAGAGGTCAGAACAGAACAGAGGGGGATGAGAGAAAGGCAGGAAGCCAGCCACCCCCAGGAAGAAAGCAGGACTCGGTCACCAAGCCCTTTGTCAGCCATGTTCAGGAATTTGTGCGCTTTCTTGAGGGCAATGGGGAAAAATAAAAAGATTTCTTTTTTTTAATTTCTGGTATTATAGTGGAGATGGGATCTCTAGACTTGAACTCCTGGCCTCAAGGGATTCTCCCTCCTCAGCCTCTGGAGTAGCAGGGACTCTAGGCGTGAGCCACCACACCCAACGTCACGGAGGATTTTAAACAGGGACATTACGGAGGGGCTGGGCCCCCCAGGAAGGGCTGGAGGAGGAAGAGTGTGGTACAAATCAACTCTGCCCAGTGGATCATCCGTATGGGGGTGAAGTGGCTGCCAGGGGCTGGGGGTAAACTTTTGAGACAGAAAGAGACACTTGTATGAAGAAATGTGGAGACGGAATGAAGAAAATACAGTAAAAGGTGCAGAGACACTTCCGTGAGGGAACACCACAGTTAACTTTTCCGGGTTCAGGTGAGGGGGCCACCGAGAGAAAACAGGAGGCCTTGGGACTGGACGCCTCAGAAACTGGAAGACTGGAGCACTTCCAGATTACCTTTGGGGAAACTTCCAGAACCAATTAAGACGTGGGGCAGGGATGGTTGTTATGAAAGACAGGCTGGGGTGTAAATACCAAGAAAACATAGTGAGATTAAACTCTGCAGGGTGCTGGCATTCGTTACCCATCTGTTTCCCCAGAGTAATTAGTAGCTAAGGGCGGGCGTCTGGCAGAGCCAGCTGGGGAGGCTGGGCTGGGGACAGGGTGTTGCCTGGGAAGACAGCTCAGAGGGAGTACCGCCATGCCGGGCGGCTTTCCACCCAGGCCTAGAGGTCCCGAGGAACAGCTGCCCCAGTGCTTCCTGGGGACACGCGGGAATCTAACGGAAAGGCAGATCCAGTCCACGTTCCCGGGGAAGCCTCACGTGGCTCAGAACTGCTTCGTTCCCTCTGTGAGATGTGTTTCTACACCTATTCTGCCCTTCTCCAAAAGCTACCATTGCTGGGATTCCCTCTGCTTCTGGAGGTCACAGGCTGTCCCTGCCTGCCCACCCAGTGTCCCCCGTATATCACGGCAGAGCTTTCTTTGCTCTACTAAGAAATAACAGCTTCCTTTTATTGAGTTCTTAGTGCTGTAAGTGCTCTATATATGTTACCTTATTTAATCCTTTCAACTCAACGATACCTTTGAAACAGGCAGTATAATACCAGTTTTACAGATGAGGAAGCAAAAATTTAGAGAGTAAGTAATGAGCCCAACTTCAGACAGGAAGGACAGAGGGACAGAGATTTGAACCTAAATCTGTCTGACTCCAAAGTCCAGAACTGTCCAGACCTGCACTTTACAAACTTTCACTTGCATATGAATTGCTCTAGGATCCTGTTAGAAGAATCTCATTCAGCAGGTGTAGGATGGGGCCTGAGACCTTGCACTTTTAAAAAACTCCAAAGTGATGCTGATGTTGCTGGTCCATGGACCAAACTTGGAGTAGCAAGAGCCTAAACCAACTTGCCAAAATTAAGCAGGCACTTGGTGAACAGCAGTGTACTTATGAGCCAGGACAAGCCAGCCCTACGTGCTAAACTAAAACTATAGAAAAGTGACAGAAACATTATACTTTTCTAAATGTACAATAGGATTACTCGTGTTCCAAGCTGTTCATTTACTTTGTGTCGTTGAAGTTTCTGTTAATTTTGTTGTTAGTTTGCTGTTAATATTTGCTTAGGATCCTAAAAGGCGTAAGTAGTCATTCAAGGATATAGCCAGTCATGTTCATCTGAATGGCTTCCTGGGGATTTGGAGCCACTTGACTTGCTAATATCAGACTTCAATGGCACCTCCTCCTATATTGTCTACACAGGCCATGGACATAGAATCCACTGGGGTGCCTGGACCCCTTCCCGGATCTCTCCAATGAGAATCTCTAGGGGCTGGACCTTGAAATCTGTATTTTTAACAAGCTCACAACATCGCACTCTCACTCTCAAGTGAATCCGATGGGAATTTCTGGGTAGTGCACTTTCTGAGGTCCCATCCACTGCTTGCATTTTTAAGATATCATTTTCTACTGCCATCAAAAGCATCGGCAGAGAGGAAGGAGTAAAGAAAAGTCAAACACTTTGACAAGGCCCTACCGATCAGCATAACGACCAAGTTAGCTGCTCCGTATCTCTCTATCTCATGAATCCAGTGAGGGACGGACTCGAAGGTGGACCGCCGGGTGAGATCGTAGGCGATGATGGCAGCGTGGGCGCTGCGGTAGTAGCTTTGGGTGATGGTGCGGAAGCGCTCCTGGCCAGCTGTGTCCCACACCTGCATCTGGAGAGGACAGGAAAGAGATTGGCACCAGGAGTTCCCATGCGTGATAGCAACTCATTGACCTAAAGTGTCTTAAAAATACAGTTTCCCGGGTCTCACATCTAGATACTCAGACTCAGTAGGTCTGGGGTGGGGCGCAGGAATATACTCTTTCCATTGTTCCCCGGGTGATCTGGATTCTGGATGTGCTTTAAGGTCTGAGAACCACCACCTAAGGGACACTTCCCTCAGAGACTTGGACCTGTTTTACCCTGGGGTCTTTTTTTTTCCTTTCTTTTTTCTTCCCCCGCCACCCCACCAAGAACCCTGGGGTCTGGTATTCTTTTGACTTTTCACCTCAATCATCCCTTGCGCCAGATTTTGGGGTTCATCTTTTGAGCCTGCCTGTTGACGTGAATACAGGCAAAGGTGATAGCACTGGCTGAAGTGTTTTGATTTTAAGGGACCACTCCAGCTGTTTATGTTTAGGAATGTCCTCATAATAACACCTTCCAAATTACCATCCCAAGCAGTAGCACCAACATCGAGGGTATCATCTTCTTCATTCTCTCACACTATTTATACTAAATTTATTTTTTAAAGAAAGTTTGCAAACATACACAAAACTAGAGAGAATAGAAAAACGAACTCTCACACACCCAAATTCAATAATTATTGAGATGTTTGCCACTTGCTTCATCTAGCCTTTTCTGCTGATTTCTTAGAGACACTGTCGTAAAGCAAATCCCAGACTTCATGTCATTTCATCTGTACTCACATCGATATACATCCCTACCTACGTGGACATTTTCTTTCATAACCACAATACCATTATCACTCATAATGAACTTTTTAACAATTCCTTGTTATCATCTAATAACCAGACCATATGAAGATTTTCCCGATAGTCTCTAAAATGTCTTTTTACAGTTGTTTTCCTCAAACTGTTTGGGATTCCTGAAATCCCAAACAAGATCCATTTATTACATTTTCACCAACACCTTTAGGTCTTTTCTAATCAAATTGGTAAAAGATATAGCATCTCTCTGTTATTTTAATTTGCACTTCTTTAATTGAGAGTGAGGATGGGCATTATTGCATGTATTTATGAGCTAGTTCTCAAATAATTTGTAAAAGGCAGTTTCATCCAATCTGTGAATTGCCTACTTTTTGTATTTAGTTGTTGGTCTTTTTTCTTAGACATTTATGAGCTCCTCACATTAATTATCCCAGCCAGGTGTGGCGGCTCAGGCCTGTAATCCCAGCACTTTGGGAGGCTGAGGTGGACGTATCGCTTGAGTCCAGGAGTTTGAGACCAGCCTGGACAACATACAGACCCCGTCTGTAAAAAAAAAAAACAAAAACATTAGCCAGGTGTGGTGGCATGCGCCTGTAGTCCTAGCTACTTGGGAGGCTGAGGCAGGAGGATTGTGTGAGCTCAGGAGGGGTTGAGGTTGCAGCGAGCTGTGATGACACCACTGCACTCCAGCCAGAGGTGACAGAGTGAGACCCTGTCTCAAAAAAAAAAAAAAACAACAAAAGAAATTATCCCTTATCTCATTGTCAGTTCCATATATGCAAATATTTCTTTCTAATTTATCATTCATCTTTTGACTTTGTTTATGGCATCTTGTGAATATGTAGAAAACTTGACCTTTATATAGGTTATATAGAAATGTATAAATAAATTTGGCTGTTATAATTAGATTTAACAATATTTCCCCTTATGGCTTTTGGAGTCATGTCATGTGTTATTTAAGGGGCTGATTTCCCCAGTCCGTGATGATAAAAATAAATACTCCCATGTTTTCTTCTGGCATTTTTATGATTCCTTTCATGTTTTACATTGGCACCTTTCTGGCTGAAAGATGTGGGACCAGCCCCGGTGCCCCTCTGACCTTCACTTTCTTGCCATCGATCTCAAGGGAGCGCACGGTGAAGTCTACCCCAATTGTGTTCTGCTGTGTCTCGGTGTAGATCCCAGACTTGAAATGCTGCACCACACACGTCTTCCCCACATTGGAATCCCCAATGAGGATAATCTTGAACAAATAGTCAAAGTTCTCATCTTCTGCCCTGGCTGAGCTGGAGAACTGCATGGCTCTTGTCACCTAGAAAAGACCTGGGAGGAAAGGAAGGAATTCAGCTTCTCTTTAGTGAGCACTTACCAGCTACCAGGCACTGGGGATCCAGTAGAAGAAGACAAGACACAGAACTGCCATCCTCATGGGAGAAAGATGCTAATGACTGGTCAGGCACAGGGGAGTTGCTCCCACAAGCCCACGCCTGCCCCTAGGTGTGCTGACATTACTTTAGAGGTGCCCACAGAATGAAGAGGTTCTACTGTCATTCTCTAGTGGGCCCAGTAGACAGTCACTATCAGATAAAAGCATTGGTGAAACCCTAGTTCTGGAGACTAGGTGCCCCATGTTCTATCAGAGTGCCCACAGAGCAGGAGGATGGCAAGGAGATGCCCACAACAGTGACTCAACTGCGTTTGGAGGACCTGCCTCTGTCGCTCTCACATGGGGAGGAAGACTCTCCATGTGAACTACTAGAAGACTGACTGCCCAGGCAACCAGCAATAATAACCAACAAGATTTGACTGTTATGTCAGTTTGGGGATGAGTGATGTGGCATTTTTATTCTGGTTGGCATCTAATTTTTCTTGACTAGGAAGTCAGGATTTTGAGAAGACTCAAAATTAAAACTGAGTTAGAATGTTATGAGAGCCAGGCACAGTGGGAGGCTAAAGCAGGAGGATTGCTGGAGCCCAGGAATTTGAGACTAGGCTGGGCAACATAGTGAGACTCCCTTCTTACCAAAAAAAAAGAAACAACTTATGGTATATTTTGCCATAGGTTGGAAATAATGTAGATGTTGCTTATGACAGTGTATCCCAAACAGATTATCAGAAATATCTGGGGAGATCATTAAAAAATACATTCTTGGAGCCCATCCCAGGTATGTTTTTTTTAAAAACATATTTAAAAAAAAAAAAAACAACACTTTCTCTCTCTTGCCACCTCCCTAGGCGATTCTGATCACCATCCAGGTTTGGAAAATGGTAACCAACACAATTCCCCACCTGAAACTTTACCCACCTTTAGCAGCCCTGCTTACATATCCACATATGCTTAAATATTTTTGCTCACAAGGAGCTCACTACCGCCTGGAAAAATGCCGCTTTGTACTGGGCAGCTCTCACTTCTGTGGGGTTGAAACCTGCCTCCCTGGGGTTTGCAGCTGTGGAGCCCAGTGCTATGCTCTCTGCCAGGACACATCGGATTCTCATTCCACATGACAGCCCGTCAGATATTTGGAGCAGCAAGCATATCCCCTCAAGGCAAATGTCCCCAGACACTTTAACTGTTCTTCTGTGATATTGTGTTAGGTCTGCTCATCAAATAACTGGTGTAAGTAACTGAAACCGTACCCCATTTGATGATCGAATGTGATGTGCTGCACAGCACTCCTGCGCTGTAACACCCTTCTTCATTTCCCCCTGTTTTACTTTTATTCTCTCTTAAGCCATAGAAAAGGGCAAGTCTGTATCATCACACAAAGTCAAATGCACACAAATATCCAATCTGCAAATAAAAACCCAGAGCTTTAAAGGGAAGAAGGAGGATTCCATATCTCTTGTGGATGCCTCTGAAATCACATATGGCTAAAGGATCCAGCCGACAAGAGACATAATCAAACCACTTTTTCCCCCCTCTGACTTTTCAACTAAATAAAGTCATTCCACTTCCGGTGCCTTATCACTGTAACTTGAGCTGAGATCCTATTTCCATGTCTTCCCTGCCCGCACCGCCCCTTCCCCCCACTCCCGAAGACTTTCACAGAAGCCCCTTTTAACTCGGCCTGCACGCTGAGAAACAAGCAGCGTCCACCCCATGCCGCCCCTCCATCCCGCAACCTGCAGCCTTCGCCTTCCTGGTCCACCTGTTGCTTACCCGTCTCGCTGTCTCTCACCTCTGTTAGCAAGCCGGTAATGCTTTCTTTTTTTCCTGCTTTTCCTTTTCAGACCTCTCTGCCCCTTCTTCCTCCTGCCTCACTGCGTGGTGGGAAGTGTAGTTCTGGCCCCAGGTGTCAGGTTTGTGGCCTGAGAAAGCGAAAGGAAGGCGCAATCCCTCCCCGTCCCCTGGACCTGGAGCTGCCGCAGGGTTCAAAGCGCCAGGTGAGGCGCTGGCTGGCTTTGCCACCCAGCATCGGTCAGCCTGGCGGAAAGCCCTGCCAAAAGGGAATAGCCGGCTCCCTCAGCCAACTGCCTCTGTTCCTTTCTTCTGTTAATACTTACCTTTCCTTGCGCATCCTTCACTCTAAAGTTTTCCTGGTGTGCCTTGTTTGGCTGGGCTGAAGGTGGTTAGTTGAGAGAACATCGACTTAAAAGGAAGATCTAGATCTGGGTCTTGAGTAATTTAATTGTTTTGCAGATTTGAATACCTCTTTTTGAAGAGTCACTGAGAGAAAGGAAGTGATGCAAAAAGAAGGCAAAAAAAAAAAGAAACAAAGAAAAAAAAACAACTAAAAGAACTTAGACAGTGTGTATGGAAAAAAAGAGCTGAAAAAAACTTCTGTTTCACTCCCTCAAAAATACTACCACAGAGGGAAGGTTAAATTCTAGGTCTGAGGAAACCCAGAGGTTATCAGTCCCGGATGCTGGCAGTAGAAACATAAAGCTGAGGTGAATTTTCCTTTACTGTTTTCCCACCACAGAGTCTAGAACAATAAGTGCTTCTTCGTGTCTATCGCAGGGACTAGATTTTCTTCACTGGGCAGGAGGCGACGTGTAGGCAGGTAAACAGCATTATAGGCTCAAATAAGCAAAATAGAAACAGAAACATCCGGACTAATACACTATTTAGATTGGTATTGTGCTTTCAAACTGTAAGTCGAGACTGATGAAGGAGTCATGAAATCAGTTTCAGTGGTTTGCAACCAGCACTTTTACAAGAAGAGATTCCGAAAAAATTTCAGGATGTGTCTCATGTAATAACATATGCATGTTGTACTGGGGTGGTGTGAAGTGTATCTCTCACTGCGGTTTGGGGTCCAAAAAGTTTGAGAAACACTGAAATAGAGGATGAGTTAGTCACTGTTCAAGAATACTGTTTCTGCGATTTCTTCAGATGCCCTTTAAAATATTTTTCTCACCCGAAATTCCATTTACACATTAATTTTCAGGAAGCTCTCTTTTGGGTAAGATAAACTCAATGAGAGCAGGTAGAGCAAGAAAACAAAAGTTACTACTAAATACTGCTGCAGGCTGTCATTTTGAGAGTCACCGTCACAGGCCTGAGCCTTAGAAACAAATGTAGGTCAAGATCCACCCCAAATGTGTGAACAGGGCAGGAAATCAAACCTCTTAGGTGTCAGTGTCATGAGGTTAGGTGTCCAGATGTTTCATTTCCTCAGGTAACGGTTACCGTTAAAAAAAAAAAAAGGTCAGCTGACTCAGACCCAACACTCGGGGAGTATCTAGAGGTAGAAATCAAATGTTACAATGTCAGATGGTTATGGAACTCAAGGAGACAAGGAGAGAGAGCTGTGCCTCTCCCCACCTGACCCTCTCTACCAAGTCACTGTAAGTACAAGAGCATAACCTGGGCTATGGGGAAGAAGGCATTCTGACCTGAGTGGTGTGGCATAGGTTATATATACATGAATACATACATGCACACACATACATATATGTACATATAACCGGCTCCAGGAACAAAAACACCTTTTTGTAGTTCTCTTATGTTTCAAGTTCCCAGGCCAGCAAGATTTGTAAACGAGAACTTTGTAATTTTCTGTTTCACTGATTCCCGTCCATCTGAGTTGTTTTTCAGAAACAGCAGACGCTCCTTACCATAACAGGATAACCACAAGCCCTTACACTACGCAGTTGTTCAGAGAAGTCAAGATAAGTGGCATTCCACCACAAATCTAGCCCAAGGACCTACTGAGCAACCTACTCCCCCAACCTGCAAGGGCGCAAGACCAAAAAGATGACCAATATTAATGCCTAGTTCATTATACTGCTAAATACCCTGGGAGGGGCTTATCCACCAGTTTTTGATCATGCAATGTACGTGTCAGTGTGATTTCTCACTGCTTTTGTGCCTGACACGCTAACCCCAAACATGTAATGATGCTTACTCACTTTATACATTATCCATTTCACCTCTAGAAAAACCCCTGACCCCATCAGCTGGGGAGGTGGATTTTAGGCAGTCCTTCTTCCTCCCAGTTGACATCCTTCACAATAAACTTCCTTTCTTCCTTGACAGTCCTAATTGTCTCAGCAATTGGCTTTCTGTGCGACGAGCAACTAAGCCTAGGAAAAAACTTCCTTTACGGGTTTGTTAATATACAACACACACATACATTTCATTATATGTGTATTTTTACCATTCGTAAGTATACAAGTCAATGGCATTAAACAAATTGTTTTGCAACCAACACCACCATCTATCTCTAGGACTTTCTCATCATTGCAAACTGAAACTCTATACAAGGTAACTGCATTAAACAACTCCCCATTTCCCCTTCCCGCCAGGCCCTGGCGACTATCATTGTATTTTCTGTCTCTATAAATATGTCTATTCTAGGTACCTCATTTAAGTGAAATTATACAGTATTTGTCCTTTCTTGTCTAAGTTATTTCATATTTCACTTAGCATGTTTTCAAGGTTCATCATGTTGTAGCATGTGTCAGAATTTCCTTCTCTTTTAAGGCTAAAAAAAAAATTCCACAATATATTTTTATTTTCATTATTTTTTAATTAATTAATTATTTATTTTTAAAAAATAGAGACAGAGTCTCACTATGCTGCTCAGGCCGATCTCGAACTTCTGGTCTTAAGCAATCTTCCTGCCTCAGCCTCCCAAAGTGTTAGGACTACAGGCATGAGCCACTTCGTTGGACTTTTTTTTCTTTTTAAATAGAAACAAAGACGACACATTTTTAAGAATAAAAATGACACGTTTGGCTGTTTTAGTTTTGCTCACCCTGTTACCAAAAGCTCGGTACTTGTCCCCAAGGCCAAACCAATGAGAGTGAAGAATGAGGACAAGTGGTCTGCGGAAAAAGGAAAATGAGGAAGGTGGCGGACTAGCATTTCAAACATCACCATTCTGCCTTTAAATAGAAAAACAGGGCTTTTAAAAGGGGGGTTGTTGGTGGTTGGGCTCGGGTTGCCCCATTGAAAATAAGGGAAGAGACTTCTCCCCACTCTTCCTTTTCTTTCAAAATTTCTCTGTCTTTTTCCAATGTGTGTAAATCTTTATAATGGCTAAGTGAGCCTCTCACCAGTCTCACAACACAGAAATGTGTCCGCAAAGACCTGTGAGTGATCTTTTTGAAATACAAACGTGAGTGGTGTCACATGCTGCAGTGTCAGGCTATTGTTGCTTAACTGTAATTAGTTTTGCTCTTGGGTTATCTCCAGTGAGGATCATCTTATGACCCTGTCTGGACAATTTTTTTGACCCATCTCCTATGGTTTACGATAATAGAAAACAATCACCAAAGAACATTTTTCTGCCCCTTTGATCACTGGCCTTGGGAAGGAATGCAATTTTAATTCCCCAAAAAGGAGGGGTTTTAAAGAGACAACTCGTGAAACATTTCCTTGTCCTTTTTTATTTTTTTAATTTAATTTTATTATTTGTTTATTTATTTTTTTGAGACAGAGTCTCACTCTGTTGCCCTGGCTAAAGTGAGTGCCATGGCGTTAGCCTAGCTCACAGCAACCTCAGACTCCTGGGCTCAAGCAATCCTCCTGCCTCAGTTTCCTGGGTAGCTGGGACTACAGGCACCTGCCACTGTGCCTGGCTAATTTTTTCTATTTTTAGTTGTTTGGCTAATTTCTTTCTATTTATAGTAGAGACGGGGCAGGTGGGGGAGTGTCTCACTCTTGCTCAGGCTGGTATCGAACTCCTGAGCTCAAGCAATCCTCCCACCTCAGCCTCCCAGAGTCTAGACTACAGGCGTGAGCCACCATGCCCGGCCTCCTTGTCCTTTTTTAGACCTTTACCTCTGTTACAACCCTGACGTTACAGTTCCCCAGCCATACTCTTGCATGGCTAGAGACAAAACTACCCTGTGTTGTGTAAAGGCAAATAAAACGAAAAATAAGAGCTTAATTGCCCCATTGAAAATAAGGGAAGAGACTTCTCCCCGCTCTCCCTTTTCTTTCAAAATTTCTCTTTTTCCAATGTGTGTAAATCTTTATAATGGCTAAGTAAGCCTCTCACCAGTCTCACATCACAGCAATATGCCCGCAAAGACCTGTGAGCGATCTTTCTGAAATACAAACATGAAGGGAGTTTGTGTCCTTATCTCCCAGTTCCCGTGAGAGCTGAACAGCCTCACTTGGTTGGCACCTTGCTTCATTTTGCAACACTACCTCCTGCTGTAAAGATAGGAGAAGTTTGTTTCTCCTTGGGATAAAGCCAAGCTGAGTGGTCTCCTCAATCACTGTGGTAAAGTTAGGAGGAACTATATGTGGAAAAAAGTGCTGTCAAGTCCTCTTATGAGGACTAGTGATTGCTTATCTTCAGAACATGTATGTAATGTATCTACTGGGCTACACAAGGGGGTGAGATTCCTTTCTGTCTTTGCAATTGGAGCACATTGCCTGTGATGCCTGCGCATCCCATTCTGGTTCAATGCTTATTCAATAACAGAACTGTTTTCTTTCTCTACCACCTTTGTGGAGGTTTTCTGGGTTAGGAGAAGATTTTTTGCGGGGTGGGGTTGGGGTCTCACTCTGGCACCCAGGCTGAATTGCAGTGGCCTCGTAACAGCTCACTGCAACCTCCAACTCCTGTGCTCCAGCCATCCTCCTGTCTCAGCCTCCCAGTAGCTGGGACTACAGACGCGTGCTTCCATGCCTGGCTAATTTTACTATTTTTTGTAGAGACAGGGTCTCCCTCTTGCTTAGGCTGGTCTGCAATTACTTCTTTTTTTTTTGAGACAGAGTCTCACTGTGTTGCTCAGGCTAGAGTGCCGTGGCGTCATCCTAGCTCACAGCAACCTCAAACTCCTAGGCTCAAGTGATTCTCCTGCCTCAGCCTCCTGAGTAGCAGGGACTACAGGCATGCGCCACCATGCCCGGCTAATTTTTTTTTTTTTTTTTTGAGACAGAGTCTCACTCTTTTGCCCGGGCTAGACTGAGTGTCGTGGCGTCAGCCTAGCTCACAGCAACCTCACACTCCTGGGCTCAAGCAATCCTGCTACATCGGCCTCCCAGAGTGCTAGGATTACAGGTGTGAGCCACCGCGCCCCGCCAGGAGAAGATTTTTTAAAAAAATAATATTTCCCCAACAGTTGAAAGAGAGCCCAAGAGGACAGAGGACCCTTCTTTAGAGACCCGTGTTGTAAGAGCTATAATTTTTCCTTGAGGTTGCCGCGAATGATACTGGCAGACTAATGGCTATGCCTGCGTGGGCAATTGCATTTCATTAATTTAAACAAAACCCTAAAGTTTAGGCAGGCGTGTTGCTTTCTATAAAAACAAAGAAAGGAATAACATACTTTGAAAAAAAAGATCTATACATCGGTGTTTCCTAAAGTCCATCTTCTCAGCAGGGCGCGGTGGCTCACGCCTGTAATCCTAGCTCTCTGGGAGGCCGAGGCAGGCGGATTGTTTGAGCTCAGGAGTTGGAGACCAGCCTGAGCAAGAGCCAGAAGCCGTCTCTACCAAAAATAGAAAAAAATTAATTGGACAGCTAAAAATATATATAGAAAAAATTAGCCGGGCATGGTGGTGCATGCCTGTAGTCCCAGCTACTCGGGAGGCTGAGGCAGGAGGATCGCTTGAGCCCAGGAGTCTGAGGTTGCTGTGAGCTAGGCTGACGCCACGGTACTCACTCTAGCCAGGGCAA
>CAUYSK010083994.1:0-20571 GCA_963575035.1 Avahi laniger | reverse complement strand
CAGATGTGAAGTTTCTTCCGGGTATCCTTGGAAGGTGGAAGAAATCTTAATTCATTTTTGATGCAATAGCAAACTTTCCAGGCTTCAGGTTTTATACAGGGAGCAAATTTCCAGCTGCCCGGCTTCACACAGGCCCAAGGTCATCACTAGTATCTGGGGGACATGAAAAGATTAGCCCCCAGCTCTGAGGAGCCCCAGGGCCCACATGGCATCTGCTCCCACCTGCCCGAAGGGCTTTGCTGCCTGCTTTTTTCCTTGGCTCCCAGGGTTTTTCCTTTCTTTCTTTAAAGTTCAATATGCATTAAAATATTTATCTTTGTCATGTTTCACCCTCTGGTGACCTTGAGCAATTCAGTTTATTTTCTGTGTTTCTCATCAGTGGTTTTCGAACAGGGTCATCTGTGTGGTGGGAAGGACAGGTGGCAGGACTGCGGACCTCTGTCCCCTGCTCTCCTTGAAACGGGGCAGCTCGTCCTGAGTCCTGCTCTACGACAGTCCCACTGTGCGAGGCTGGCAAGTACTTGGTCTCTCTGCGCCTCTGTTTCTCTACCTGTAAAAAGGGGGCAATGGTATTTCCTGCCTCACTAAAGTGTGAGGATTAAGTGAGATGATATAGGCAAAGCACTCGGATTAGTGTCTGCTTCAAAATAAGCAGTACGCTGTCACCCATGAACACCCCAAAAATAAATAAATAAACCAACACACAGTAGGTGATCATTGCAGGTAATTATTGAGCTCCAAGTTATATTTCTTTTAAACATGATTCTGAACTAAAAAGCAATGTCATTTTAGATCTAGGAATAGCTCTAAAAACTCCAGGAATAGTTTAATAGTTTATCCGGCCTAGTTTATCTAGGCTGGATACTTTCTAAAAGACTTTCTAGTTTGAAAATTCTTTACTTGGAAAGTCAGTTTTAGCCAAGCTTGAAACCTAACAGGGTGGATATAAAGATCTCTATTGTTTATAATCATTTTCTTCCAGCCCCCTGACATTCCTTCAGCCCTACTTCCCATCCTTTAGCAATTATATTTTTTTCTTAATGATTCACAATGTACTTGTTGTAAGTCGTGGAATCAGGTCTTAATGGTTGTGCAAGCTTCTTTGTGACCAAAGTCAACCTTGCTTCCTGGATCCTCAACGTTATGTCCCTGTCCCTAGATTTTTTTGCTGAAATCACCTAACTGTAAAGTAGTTTATTTAATGGTCACTCTCTAACATTTACATTTATGGCAACCCCATCTATATTTCCTGTGAAAGTGGGGACCATGTTGACTCATGGAAAGGACAGAAGTTTCAGGAAGGGCTTTGCTTTGCTTCGTGAGAGAAGGTGCTATTGGGAGAGGCATTTTCATTCTCACTTCAACCTACTCAGCAGTTGTTCAGCCCAGTTCTCCACTGATGAGCTGGGGTAGCTCTTAGGAGCATGACTGCATTATGAATGAGTCAGGATCTGGTGGTGAGCCGTGCGGGTTGATGGTCTCCTGTGATTTCACCTCGTCACAGCGTGAAGTGCAGATGATGGCAGGTCTCAGGCTTTGCACTGAGATTTCTCCCCCCCTCAGTCTTAATTCAGCTGCAGGAGCTCTACCATTTTCAGTGACAGGTAAGATGCTCTCTTTGGTTCAAGGAAGCGACAGGAAATCAGAGTGTGCCATCTACCCATCTACCCTATGTGTGATGCTCATATATTCATGTAGCATCTGTCTACCAGCTGACTGTATGTTCCTAATATCTTCCGAAGACGCAAGCCCCTCAAGACCAATAGGGTCTGTAACTGGGAATGGGGTTGCATGTGGCCCTCTCACCATTCTTTGTCTAGGACTCTTTTCACTGGTCTGGCTGGATGGTGATCAATTTAGCTCTTAGGAGAGACCATTCAACCTTGGGTCATTGAAAAGCCCCAAATAACTTCTATCAGGAAAACAGTCTTCTTTTCCCTGTATAATTATGAGGACATGGAAACAAGGGTCCATAGACTTAAAATGCTACACCCATGAGGACCCACAACAATCAGTAGCCACTGGGAAGGTGCGAGAGGAAGCCTGGGGTGGGATTCTCTGTGGGGCTCAGCTGGGAAAATCATCAGGGGAGTAGAATCTTGGCTCATGCCTCACAAAGAATTCAAGTTGAAAACCCTGGAGCAGAGGAACTTTGTTTAGAAGTTTGTTTTGAACTTGTTCAGATTCCAGGAAGGAGACAACTCCCACCTGGAAAAAGGAAGATATTCCTAGATGTTGGAAAACCACGTGCTAAAACCACTGGGACACAACTTTTTTGCCTTTATCCAGGGGAAAGAGGAAAGCTTTGTGGGCCAGCTTCACCCATGGCGTTGGCCTCACCCTGCACAGGCTGCCACCTGGGCTGCCCTCGGTAAGGTTCTCTTCTGCACAAAGAGCTCCCATCTTTCTTACTGGAAAGGCCCAGGGACAAGTCAACTTAAATAGGCAAAGTCAGAGTTGCCATTTTCACAATGTGTGCTAGGTAGTTCCAGTGTCAGGAGTGAAGCAGTGAGCAAATTTGTATATAAATATATGTACCTATATATAACATATGTAACTATAATATATGTAATATGATCTTATTTAGGAATATATTTTTAATATATATATTATATATATATATAAAGTCTTTCTTCCAGAAATGGGATCATGCTCATGTGTCTATAATGCAGAGCCAAAGGTCTGGAAGGACACTCCAAATTATCAGTGGTTTCCTTGAGAGAGGGGGCTGAGCTTTGGCGAGGGGTGTAGTGGTTTGAAAGGGATCTCCCCTTTTTATTCACTATATAGTTTGAACTTTTTCATGCACGTATGAGTACTGTAATAACACCACCTTAAATAGAGTACATTTGGTGGTCCTGGGACCTGGCTTTCCTGCAGGGTGGCACTTCCCTCACCACCGTCTTCGGGGACTAGGGCTCCTTCTGGGGCCCTCCACCGTTACATACATGATCTCTGACATCCTCCCCCGCGTCTCCCACTGCGGCTGCTGTCCCACGCCCTGACTCCTCCCGAATCTACCGGACAGTCTTCTTATGACTTCGTGTCAGGGGCCATCCTTGTTGTCACTGCCCTGGCCACCCTCCTCGGCCTCCCCATCCAAGCTGACTGCGGGGTTGCCCATCTCAGAGACTCTCTCTACAGCCCCCTGGGTTCTTTCACCCCACGGCCCCCTGGCCACACCTGCTTTGCCAGCTCTGAACCGTCTGCTGTCCTTGTGTTGTTCCAAGACTGCTGGAAGAAAGCCATAAAATCCCATGTCTGAGTCCCATGCAAACTTCTGGCAGCCAGCCTCGCTCGCCCCTCAGCCTGCCCCAAGCAATCCTCCTATTCCTTCCTGAGTGACTTCCCGTTTTCTTCCTTCCCGCACCCCTCCCTTTCCCTTCTCCCTGTTTATATTGCTCACACTGAGACCTTTACCCGCGAGCTGGCCCAAGTGCTCACCTCCTTACCACGAACTCTTGACATTCTCACGCATCACCTTCTCCTGGCCCATCTCAGAAGAGCCCTGTCTCCAAGACAGATTCTTTATGTTCACCCTCAAGTCTATCCCAGTTTTCCTCCCTCTGGACTCTTCTATGTCCTTGTTTTTCTTCTCACTTGCATCCTTAGTCTATTTCTCTCTTGTTCATATTGCTGTGACATGGAGCTCTGTCCTGGGCTTAGTTCATTTAATCGTCCCCTCCCCTCCCCATGGCCGAAAAGACAGAGGCATACACAGTGAATGCCATGAGGTCTGTCCACATGCCCACCCTGCAGGACTGACCACTCGTTCCCCCAGTTGCTGGAAGCTCTCAAGATTGACAGCTCTCAGCTGAGTCCCTCCCTAGGGCTTGCCTAGAACTGGAGAGAACTGCCTCCTGGGCGTGCTCCCTTCTGGGGCTACAATGATTGGTTGTTATGGGGGTGTAAAATCCAGGCCCCCTTACCTCAGTTCAGGACAGCCCTGAAGCTCATTCCCCTCTAGAGCTCTCTGTAGGACCCAGCCGAGGGCTCTGTTGGGTCTATATCGCCCTCAGCTCGACCTTGATCCCCTCACTCCCACACCTGGTGTGGCTCCCAAGAGCACATCCCCGTAAACCTCCCACCTGCAGTCTTCCTTCAGAGTCTGCTCCTAGGGAACTGTCCTCCTGCAGCAGGCTTTTCAAACCTGGAAAGACAGCTTGAGCATCAAGCTGGGAAGGATCAATTTCACATTGATTTCATCTGCTTGGAACATGGAGCCCAGTCTGAGAAGATAAAGCTCCTTGGATCAATGTAAACTTTTGGATTATGCAGCTTAAAAAAAATCCAATTGTACAAACACAAGATGTGAGAGATCTGGGCACACATTTTATCTGGGAAGAAACCCCTAAGGTATTCCTGCATTCTTTTGTCCATGTATTCATTCATTTACATGGAGTGCCTATTCTGTGCCGGACGCTTGCTGCACAGTGGGAGCAGGGGGCGGAAACATGAGGAGGGGCACAGCAGACAAAGAAAAACCCAGATTTATTATTACAATCTGTGAAGTAAATAAACAGGGGCAGTGGCTGGGAATGAAGCGGGTACCTCACAGGAGGGATGACATTAAAAGTTAGGATAATGAGAGAGGTCCAGGCTGATTTCAGCGAGAGAGATGCTTGGCAGTCAAAGGCAAGGAACTAGGGGCTCTTCAGGGTCACTGCTCCCACCCCACACCAACTGGAGGCTCCAGGCGTTGAAGGAAGGGCTGCAGGGGAGTTGCCTGTGGCTTCGCTGCTCTAAGTGTGGTCCGCAGACCAGCGGCACAGCCACCATGGGCAGCTCCATTGTAAATACAGAGCTTTTGGCCCCTGCCCAGCCCCTCAGGGTCAGAACCTACCCTTTACCACCTCCCTGGTATATTCATATGCTACAGCTGCTGTAATAGATCACCGTCAACTTAGTGCTTAGAACAACACAAGTTTGTTGTCTTACAGTTCTGAATGTCAGAAATCTGAAAAGAGTCTTTCTGATTATCTCGTGAGCACCCCGATACACCGTGCTTACATATGAATTTCTCCTCCTCCTCCTC
Source organism: Avahi laniger (assembly GCA_963575035.1). Taxonomy (NCBI): domain Eukaryota; kingdom Metazoa; phylum Chordata; class Mammalia; order Primates; family Indriidae; genus Avahi; species Avahi laniger. The sequence continues at coordinate 15,536 of CAUYSK010083994.1, read as the reverse complement.
TTCCCTTTTCACCTTCTTCATTTTCTTTTTTCCTACACATTTTTTAAAAATAAATTTTATTGTGTATATTTGAGGTTTACAACATGATGTTATGGAACACATATTGATAGTAAAATGGTTACTGTAGTGAAGCTGTTTTCAGTGTATACAGCTTTCACCTCCTCACTTAAATTTTTTCCTAAGTATTTTATTTTCTATTTTTGATGCTATTGTAAAATGGGGTTGTTTTCTTAATTTATTTTTTGGCTAGGTCTGTATTTGTGCACAGACATGTTACTGATTTTTGTATGTTGATTTCGTATTCTGAACTTTACTGAATTTATTTATTAGTTATACTGTTTTTTCTGTGTAGAATCTTTGGGGTTTCCACATATAGGATCAGGTCATCTGAAAATAAAGATAATTTTACTAATTCCTTTGTGGAGGCTTTTAATTTCTTCTTCTTGTCTGGTTGCTCGCTAAGACTTCCAGTACCATCTTGAATAGAAGTGAGCATCCCTGCCTTGTACTGGAACTCCGTGGAAAAGACTTTAGTCATTCCTGATTGACTATGATGTTAGCTGTGGGTTTTTCATAAATGGCTTTTATTATGTTGAGGCACTCTCCTTCTATACCTTTCTTTCTATACCTTCTGTACCTAAACTGGTAAGAGTGGTTGTCAAGAAAACATGCCGAACTTGATCAAATTGCTTTTTCTGCATCAATTAAGATGATCCTGTGGTTTTTCTCTTTCATTCTGTTAATGTGTTGTACCGCGTTGATTGGTTTTTATGTGTTAAATCAGCCCTGCATGCCAAAGATAAATCCCATTTGGTCATAATGTATTAATATAATCGTTTTGATGTGTTGTTGAATTTGGTTTGCTACTATTTTGTTGAGGATTTTTGCATCAATGTTCATCAGAGATATTGGTCTGTAGTTTTCTTTTCTTGTGGTGTCTTTATCTGGCTTAGGTATCAAGGTGATGCTGGCCTCATATAATGTGTTTAGAAGGATTTGCTATAGCTCTATTTTTTTGAAAGAGTTTCGTAAGTATTGGCATTATTTCTTCTTTGACTTTGGTAGAATTCGGCTATGAAGCCATCTGGTCTTGGGCTCTTTTTTTTTGTTGGAAGGTTTTTAATTACTTCTTCAGTCTCTTTATTTGTTATTGGTCTGTTCAAGCTTTCTATTTCTTCCTGATTCAATCTTTTTTTTTTGAGACGGAGTCTCACTCTGTTGCCCAGCCTAGAGTGCCATGCCATCAGCCTAGCTCACAGCAACCTCAAACTCCTCCTGCCTCAGCCTCCCAGGTAGCTGGGACTACAGGCACAGGCCACCATGCCTGGCTAATTTTTTCTATTTTTAGTTGTTTGGCCAATTTTTTTTCTATGTTTAGTAGAGACGGGGTCTCGCTCTTGCTCAGGCTGGTCTCGAACTCCTGAGCTCAAACGATCTGCCTGCCTCTGTCTCCCAGAGTGCTAGGATTACAGATGTGAGCCACCACGCCCGGCCCTGATTCAATCTTAATAGGTTATATATTTCTAGGCATTTTTCCATTTCCTCAAGGTTATTCAATTTGTTGGCATGTAATTACTCATAATAGTCCCTGTGATTCTTTTTATTTCTGAGGCAACTGTCATAATGTCTCCATTTTCATTTTTGATTTTATTTATTTGTCTTTTCTCTTTTTTTCCTTAATTTAGCTAGGGGTTTGTCAATTTTGTTTATTTTTTTCTTAAAGAACCAACCCTTGATTTTACTGATTTTTAAATGGTTTTTCTGTTCTCTATTTGATTTATTTCTATTCTTTCTTTATTATTTATTTCCTTCTGCTAACTTTGAGTTTAGTTTGTTTTTCTTTTGCTAGCTCCTTGAGGTGCAATGTTAGTTTATTTGGACACTCGATATTACACTTGATCTTGGCCAAAAGGCTGTGAAGTGATATTTATTTGGAATCTTTCTTCTTTTTTAATGTAGGCATGTACTGCTAAACTTCCCTCTTAGAATTTCTTTTGCTGCATCCCATAGGCTTTGCTATGTTGTATTCATTGTTATTTGTCTCAAGATATTTTTCAATTTCCCTTTTGATTTCTTCTTTGACCCACTGGTTGTTTAAGAACATGTTTAATTTCCACAATCCCTCCTGTTATTGATTTCTAGTTTCATGTTCTTATCATCAGAAACAATACTAGATATGATTTCACTCTTCTTGAATTTGTTAAGACTTGTTTTGTGCCCTAGAATACGGTCTATCCTGGAGAATGTTCCATGTGTGCTACGGAAGAATGTATATTCTGCTGTTGTTGGACAGAAAGCTCTACGTCTGTTAGATCCATTTGTTCTAAGGTGCAGTTCAAATCCAGTATTTCCTTGTTAATTTTGTGTCTGGTTGATTTATCCATTGTTGAAAGTTGGATATTGAAGTCTCTTGTTATTATATTATCATATTGTTATCTATTTCTTCCTTCCTGTTCATTAATATTTCCTTTATGTATTTAGATGCCCCAATGTTAGGTGAATATATATGTATAATTGTTGTGTCCTCTTGATGAATTGACCCCTTTATCATTAAATAATGATCTTTGTTTCTTGTAACAGTTTTTGAATTGAAGTCTATTTTATCTCATATATGTATAGGCCCTGCTACTTTTGTTTGGTTACTATTTGCCTGGAATAATGGAATATCTTCTTCCAATCCTTCACTTTGAGCATATATGTGTCTCCAAAGCTATTAATAAAATGGGTCTCTTGTAAGCAGCATATAGTTGAATCTTGTTTTTTTTCCCCCTCATTCAGCCAATCTATGTCTTTTGATTACTGAGTTTAATCCATTTACATTCAAGGTTACTATTGATAGATAAGGACTTACTCCTGCCATTTCGTTAATTGTTGTCTGTTTTCTGTTTTTTGGTTTTTTTTGGCAGATCCTTTGTTCCTTTCTTCCTGTCTTGTTGTCTACCTTTGTGATTTGATGATGTACTGTGGTGTTAAGCTTTGATTTCTTTCTCTCTCTCATTTGTGTATCTGCCGTAGCTTTTTACTTTGTCGTTACTGTGGAGCTTACATAAAACATCTTATAGTTATAATAGACTATTTTAAGCTGATATCAACTTAACTTTAGTTGCATAGAAATATCCTAGACTTTTATTTTTCTTTATTTTATTTTATTTCATTTTGAGACATAGTCTTACTCTGTTGCCAGGGCCAGAGTGCAGTGGTATCATCATAGCTCAATACAACCTCAAACCCCTGGGCTTAAGCAATCCTCCTGCCTCAGTCTCCCCAGGAGCTGGGACTACAGGTGCTTGCCACCACAGCTGGCTAATTTTTCTATTTTTTTTTTTTTTTGTAGAGACAGGGTCTCACTCTTGCTCAGGCTGGTCTTGAACTCCTGACCTCAAGTGATCCTCCCACCTTGGCCTCCCAGAGTGCTAAGATTACAAACGTGAGTCACCATGCCCAGCCTACCCTAGATTTTTATAGTTTCCCCAATTTATATTTTTGCTTCAAAATTTACAACTTTTTATATTGTGTATTCCTTAATAACTATAAGTTGTTATTTATTCATACTAGAGACTTGAAAGATTTACATTCAAACATTGCAGTAATGATGTGGGAAAGACTTTATTTCTCCTTCATTTATGAAGGACGACTTAGCTGGTATAGTTTTCTTGGCTGGCAGTTTTTTTCTTTCAACACTTTGAATATATCATTCCATTCTCTCTTGACCTGCAAGATTACTGCTGAGACATTCATTGATAGTCTAATGGAAATTTCCTTTATGTCACTTGCTACCTTTCTCTTGCTGCTTTTAAAATTCTTTGTGTGTGACTTTTAAAATATTGATTATAATGTGCCTTGGTGAAGACTTCTTTAGGTTGAACCTGTTTGATGACTTTTGAGATTCATGGATCTAGATGTCCATATCTCTCCCAAGACTTATGAAGCTTTCAGCAATTATTTCATCATATAAACTCTGTGTGCCTTTTTCATCTTTTTTACCTCTGAAGCTCAAAATACAAGCATTTGTTCACTTAACGGTGTCCCGTAAGTCCAATTGGCTTTCTTCACTCTTTCCCATTCTCTTCTCTTTTTTTCCCTCTGACTGGATTATTTCAGAAGACCTGTCTTCAAGTTCAGAAATTCTTTCTTCTGCTTGATTTAGTCTTCTGTTGAAGCTCTCAACTGTGTTATTTATTTAATATTTTGAAATAGCTCCAAGATTTCTATTTGGTTCTTTTTAAATGATATTTATCTTTTTGTTGAATTTCTTATTCAGGTCATGAGTTTTTCTTTGAATTTCATTGAATTGTCTGTCTGTATTCTCTTGTATCTTGCTGAGTTTCCTTTAAAGAGATTGTTATTTTGAATTCTTTTCAGGCACAGCCAAGGCTCTGTTTCCCTCGGGGTTAGGCACCACATCAGCTCAGGCGCCAGAGGGTGCAGCTGCTCTGGTGGACTGGGATCTGGGTCCCACAGGGCCAGCCAGCCTGCAGGCTTGAATGCTTGGTCACAGCTGCTCTCCTACATTGATGCCCTGATTCTGAGGAATGAGATACTAGGCTGGTTCATGCTGCGGTGAGCACAGCTGCTCCACTGGTTCAGGCTTGATTTCTTCCCTGGGCCGGTATGCTTGGTCCCTGGCGGACAGAGTGCTGCATGGACGTATCAGGGTCATCGCTGCTCCCCTAGGCCAGAGCTCTGATTACTGGAGTTGAGGCACTGTGTCACTTCAGGCACTGAGTGGGCAGGGGTGCTTCGCTGGTTGGGGTGTGTTCATATGTTTTTGTATTCATAATGTCACCATCATGAAAGATTTGAGTTGGAAAACTTCTGATAACACAGAAGTTCATATAATAAAATTAAAAGAGTGTCCCTTTTCCCCCTTACCTCCCATATTACCTCTGTCCCCTGCACCACGTTTGTTCCCTTACCCAGCCAGGAGAGGGCAGGGATGGTGCCTGCTCTGCTCACTGCTGGACCCCTCGCAGCACAGTGCCGGCGCGGAGAGAGCTCTCGGTGCACATTCGTGGGGGGAAGAAATGCATTGACATCGTCAGGCTGAGGCGATGCTTTTTCTACACACACACACACACACACACACACACACGCACGCACACATGGTAGTTTTTTTTTTTTTTACATAAATGGGATCATACTGTATGTATTGTACACCGGTTTCTTTTTCTTCTCCTTCTCCTCCTCCTCCTCCTTCTTCTTTGTGTGATAATATGTCTTTGGGATCTTACCTTGACGCTGTGAAGACCTACTTCATGCTTTTTACCTGCTGAACCATCCCTCCTGTATTGATGGACATTGAAGTCCCTTCCATTTCTCATTATTTCTAGTGATGCTGCCGGAGGCCTCCTTGCACAGGCCTCTTGGTGCCCAGGTGCAAATGTTTCCCCAGGAAAGACACCTGAGCAGGACTCACTGGCTGGAAGGGCTACTCCTACCTATCCTGTTTACTGGGTCAGATGTCTAAAATCTGGATTTCCCTGAAAGATAATCTGAACCAAGGAGAAATTCCTTTCCCTGGGAGTGATAGAAAGTGTTAGTCTTGGGCTTCTTTCATGAACTTGGCAAAAATACACACAGGATCCTATCCTAGCCTTCTCACTAGAGGACCAATCTTTTATTGATTGATTTATTTAGAAATGGGGTCTTGCTATGTTGCCCAGGCTGGTCTTATACTCCTGGCCTCAAGAGATTCTCCTGCCCCTTCCTCCCAAAGTGCTGGGATTACCCACACCTGGCCAAGAATAAAATTTTAAAATATAAACTGATTGGCGTTGGCATGTTTTGTGGGAGGATGCCAAACTGAGAATCCTGAGATTTGAGTTCTAGTGTAGAATTTGTCACAGACATTCCAAGAAAATGTAGGACAGATGACATAGCCTGCATGGTCTTCAGTTTCCCCATCCTTAAAATGGGTTTGGAGGAGACAGAAGTAGAGTAGTATAGACACATTACCGTTCAAGGACACCTTCAGGTCTAACCTTCCAGGGTAAGGCTTTGGTCTCTTGCTCTTGACCCCAGGTTTGCTGTAGGAGACAAGAAATGGGAGCTGGTGCTTTGGAAGGAGGAGTTGGCTTTCCTGGGTGAGTCAGAGCCAGCAGCGTGGTGACGTCTGCCTCGGTCAGCAGCCACACCCCCTCTCCTAGAGCTGCTACCACCCGTTCCTTAGCTGACCCTTGGAGAGGGCACGTTTCATGTACCCTGCAGAGGAAAGTCTGGAGAACCCTCACCCATGATCAGCAATCAGTCTTTCTGCTGGCTGCCGGGCTGCACACATGCCTGGTTCGGTCTTTCTGCCAGAGCAGCGAAGCAGGGCAGTAAGCACAAAGGCGGTGGCTCACACTGCTGGGTTCAATCCCGTTGGCTGAGTGAGCTGAAGCAAATCACTCAGACTCGTACGTTCTTTATCTGTAAGTAGGTGGCATGAAGATTAAGTGTGGATTTTTCACAAGTACGTTATAAGAGCTCAATGAGCATTTATTACTGTTAGTAATGTCCATGACAAACACAGCCTTTAAGGAAATCAGTGATGTTTGATGAACAAATAACAAATGCATGGATGAACTGGAAGTTAAGAGATGTACATTCTGGTCACATTTCTGCCACCGGCTCCCTCCAAAACCAGTCTTACAGCTCATTCAAACAAAGATTGTTCACTAAACTAGCCCCATGGCCAATCCTAAATTGCTACCTTCCTTCTCATATCTTCAGTGTATCTTTATACACCGATGATTCCCAAGTTTATATTTCCAGCAGAAATCTTTCCTCTGAATGCCAGACTTGTGAATTCTCCTACCTATTCAACATCTTCAGGTGGGTGTCGAATAGACTTCTTGAACTCAGCGTGCCCACCCAGCCACCCACTCAGCTGAGCCTGCTCCCTCTGCAGACCTCTTTCCACACCCTCTCCCCTCCTCCAATGAGGTAGAATAAAATACCAAATGTAAGAGACAGGAGAAACCAAACTGTTTTTCCTACTTTCACACACAATGCAACACTCAACCCAGCATAGAATATTATGTTTCTGGTGATGACAATGTGTGTGGGTTTTCCCCACACACCAAGCAGTTCTCCAGCAGACACCAGCTGGGTGTCCTATAATTCAATTCAATTCCGATGCTACCTACCTGAAGATAGTGTCAGAGCCCACAGTTTAAGGCCTCAGTTCCACAAAATTTCCCTCCACTTCAGATGTCAGTGACAAGTCCCAGATTGTGATCTGTATTTCTGACCAGCTGGCTATAAATCAGGGGTTGCCACCGTCCCCTCTTCGAGTTTGATTAATTTGCTAGAGCAGCTCACAGAACTCAGAGAAACACTGTACTTACATTTGTCCATTTATCATCACGATATTAGGAACAGCCAGGTGGAAGAGACGCGTAGGGCAAGGTGCATGGGAAGGGGCTTGGAGCTTTCATGCCCCCTCTAGCGGTGCCGCCCTCTGGGTACTTCCATGTATTCCGCAACCAGGAAGCTCTTCCAACCCTGTCCTTTTGGAATTTTATGGAAGCTTTAATATGCAGGTATGATTGATTAAGTCATTGGCCATTGGCGATCAACTTCCTGAAGGTCAGAGGAGTGGGGGCTGAAAGTTCCAGCCCTCTAACCAGATAGCTGGTTCCCTTGGCAACCAGCCTCCATCCTGGGGCTAGCCAGGAGCCCACCAAGAGTGGCCTCTAGAACAAAAGACGCTCCCGACTCCCAGGAAATTCCAAGGGATTTAGGAGCTCCATGTCTTCACTCAGGAAATCACAAAGGTTTAGGAGCTCTGTCTTGGGAACCAAGGATAGAGACCAACTATATATTTCTTATTATATTGCAACATCACAACCCCACCAGGTCATGGCAACCGCGTTCTTCCAAGTGCTCAGGCCTTCTCTCATAACCCAACATCTCAAGCACCAGGCAATTCTGCCTCTGTCTTCAAAATAAACTGGAATCTCACCACTTCTCATCACCTCCACTGCTACCACTGTTAAAAGAAAAACTTTAGACAAATTAAACTTAACCGCGTTTAATTGACCCAGGAACTATTCACACAGTAGGCGGGCCCCCAGGAGCAGAACAGGTTTGGAGAGCTCGGGGCTGCAATGTGGTCAGGCAGCATTTATGGACAGAACACGAGAGTAAGGAGACAGCGTGATTGGTTACAGCCCGGCGTGTGCCTCAGTGGGGCACGCTCTGATCAGGTGGCCACCTGCGACTGACTGAGGCTTGGCTGCTGTCACTGGCTGAGACTCAGCTACTTATTACCAAAGTATACTCCTAAGTTAGGCTTTTAGTTAGTTTAGGTACTGAGTTAGGTTACAGTTTGTTACATAGGGCTCAAGTAGGAGGCATCCTCAGGCCAAATTTCATTTAATTTAACACTACCCTCGAGAAAAGAAAAGTAGCTCAGAGCAGTCAGACCCAGAGATGTGAATATGGGACTCTAGTTACAACCCTTCCCCAGCACCCACATTGGTGGGGGGAGGACGCAATTGTTTAAAGGCATTTTGTCCCTGACTGGCTGCCTCGATCATTGTCTTCCTGTTCCTGAAATTTGTGATGCAAAGAACAGTGGATAGCCAATCAGTAGCTTATATTATTTTTACCATAAATTCTTGGTAAACAACTTAGGAACTGTCTCTTCTTTTCCTTTAAAAACGCATTTCTAAGTGCCGTTCATGGGAGCATATTTTCTGGGCAATTTGAATCTATGCTCATGGGCTGGAGTCCTCAAATTTGGCCCAAATAAACTCTCTTATGTTAAGTTTGCCTCAGTTTTGTTTTCCTGCAGGTCAACACCCTAGTCCAGCCATACTCTTCTCTTGCTTGGGTAGGGACCAAGGCTCTTGGACCCCCTAAAGTTTGCTGGAAAAATCACTGACAAGAAGCAGATTGACTAATAGGAGAAAAGGCATACAAATGTATTTAACATGTATACACGGAGTCTTCAGAGTGAAGCCCCAAAGATAATAGGGGAAATTTTCCATTTTTATGCTTAGGTTCAACAAATTATGAACAGCCGTGTAGAAATACGATTGGATGAAAAGGGTGTGATCTAATTTAATGGACTGAGTGGGGAAACCCAGCAGGGCTTGTCGGTCTGGATTCTTCCCGGCCTCTCTGAGCATGCATTCCTCCCTTCTGGGCGTGGGGCAGGACCCTCACTGGAATGGGGGGCTTATGAGCTACAGCAAACAAGGTAGGTCGGATCATTTCCCTATGGGCAGCTTTGATACAGAATAATTTTACGTATAATGGTTCGCTTTCAGGAAAAGGGGTTCTGCCTTTATGACCTGCCTTGGGGAAGAGGGATTCTAGTTTCTGTGGGTAGCCCCAGGGAAGAATGAGACTGAGAGGCAGGAGGACAGGAGAAGCTCAGAGAAAGACTTCTGCTTCCAGGAGAGAAGTGTCCTTTTGAAACAGAAAGCTGTTTTCTTAGCCCCAGCGCTTGCGTCACTGCAATGGCTTTTACTGGTCACCCTGCCACACTCCAGTCCTCCCCCCGGTCTATGTTCAACACAGCAGCTGGGGTGACTCTTGCGAATTATGACATATCACTCTCCTGCTCAGAACTCTCCCAGGGCCGCCATTTCACCGAGAGTGAAAGCCGCCATCCTTGAAACCATCTAGCGGGTGCTGCATGCCAGGCCCCTGTTTCCTCTCTGACTTCATCGCCTTCTACTCTCTCTGTGCTGGGTAGTCTTGGGTTGTCCTTTGAAATCCTCTGTCCACACTTCCCTACCCTGCTCGGTGCCCCCAGGAGGCTTCCCCAGCAAAGCTCGCTTCCTCTTTGGTTTCCGTTATATGCCATTGACGGGAAGATAGGAGAGAGGACGGGGTGTTTATTCCTCTGTTCCCTTTCCATCCCCGGCCTTGGCTGGGCCATGGCTATGTTCTATCAAAGACGCAGCTCCTGCCCCTCAGCCCTTGGCTGCAGCCAGTCTTCCCGGGTTCCCCTCTCCACTCCCTCCTCTTGTGACTTCAGGCCTGGAGATGTCGCGGCTTCTTGTAATTCCTAGCCCGGGGGTGCCTCATCATACCTGCTGGTTTACTTTAACCCTGCCTCCACGTCTGTAAATAGCCCCTTCTTTACTGTCTCTTTAATCACTCCCCTGAGCGTGTCCTCTTCTTCCTGCCCCTCTCTCACTCTGCTCCAGTCCCACTCTCTTCTGCTCTTCCTCTAACACGCCGGCACACTCTGGCCTCAGGGCCTTTGCACTGGCTCTTCCCTTTTCCTGGCATGCTCGTCTGCTGGCTGCCCCTGGGTCCCTCCCTCGTGTCCTTTCACTCTTTGCTCAGTTGTTGTGTTCTCAGTGACAACTTCTCTCTCTGCCCTTTTGAACACTGCAGCCCTCCACTCAGGCAGGTCCATTCTTTATTTCGTAACACCTTCCACCCTCTAACACACTGTATAATTTACATATTTATTATGTTTCTTATCTCTCTCCCCTCATTAGAAGGTAAGCTGTATGAGGGAGAGGCTTTTGTCTTTTTTGTTCACTGCTGTGTCCTCGCAACTTAGATCCAACCTGGATATAGCAGATGCTCAATAAACATTTGCTCACTGAATGATGTGTTGAATCCATGACATGCTCTCATCTCTCGCGAGATCCGAATTGATTTCCTAGGACTGCCCTAACAAAATACTGCCAACTGGGTGGCTTAAAACAACAGAAATTTATTGTCTTATATTTCTGGAGGCTAGACTTCCTAAATCAAGGTGTCAGATCTTTCTTTGCCTCTTGCTAGCTTCTGGGTGTTTGCTGGCCATCCTTAGTATTCTTTGGCTTGTAGCTGCATGTCTCCAATCTCTGCCTTCATTGTCACATGGAGTGCTTCTCGTGTGTCTGCCTCTTCGCATGGTACACATAAATATATGCGTATTTTAATAAGGACACCAGCCATATTGGATTAGGGGCCTACAATACTCTAGTATGACTTCGTCTTGACTTAAATAATCACATGTACGACAATTCTATTCCAGAATAAAGTCACCTTCTGAGGTACTGGGGATCAGGACTTTGACATCTCTTTTTTGGGGGGGGCACAATTCAACCCCTAAGAGGATATTTGTAGTTTTTCCCTAGAATTATAGTACTCAAGTTATTATTACTTGAAGTAGATTATAAGTTTTTCAAGAAAAAAACATTCAGTTTTACCTCTGAACTGGCAAACCAATGGATCTTGGGCTGGATTTGGTTCCCAAGCATGGTCATCTACCCTGAAGTACTGGCCCACATAGCACTTTGAAAGATTTTTTGCATTAGTTTGTAAACATTTAAAAGTTAGGAAACTTCACCTACAAATCTGGATTTCTGGTTTCCATGACAAATCAGAATACCTGGTCACCTGGGCCTGTCTTGCACGTGTTCCTCACTGCCCAGAGCCTGGCACGGGCTTCTTAGATGGTCAGTGCCCTCTGTGCCCCACACTACCACCTCTCCCTGCTGTGGCCCCAGCTCTGCTGCTGTGTTCAGCTGTCACTTGTCACCTGGCCAGCTTCATTTGCCTCCATCAGCTGCCTGGCTCTTGTGGACATGTGAGTTTGCAATCCCTGAGCACCAAGCGCTTCTCAAGAGAATGACAGATACTTGGTGGTGATAATGATGACGACGATGGTTGTGAATTGATACGTAGGTTGCATCTCCACTTTTTCTTTTACCGTATACTCTTGAACATTCCCCCATCAAGCTTTTATCCCCACTGCTCCACCAGGGTGTCCAGTGTAAGCTCTCTGTCCGCACCTCACTTACTAGCAGCATTTGACATAGTCGATCACCTCCGGCTCTTGACCCACTTTTTTCACTCGAATTCTGTACCACTACACTCTCTTGATGTATGTCCTCCTGCTGGCCACTCCTCAGTCTCTTTTGCTGGTTTCCCCTCCTTTCTTATTCCTATAAAAATTGTTATAGGAGCCTAGCAACTTAGGAGGCTTAGGCAGGAGGATCGTTTGAACCCAGAAATTCGAGGCTGCAGTGAGTTATGGTTGCGCCACTGCACTTCAGCCTGGGTGACAGAGCGAGACCTCCCCTGTGAAAAATAAAAAATAAAATAAATACATAAATAAAATTGGTGTGCTTGTGGGGCTCATTTCTGATATATACTCTATATTCTACCCTCCCCTTCCTCCCTTAGGAGATCGCATTCAGTCTTGTGGCTTTAAATACCCTCTACACACTGACAGCTCCCAAATGTTTACCTTCAGCTTCTAGGATCCCCCCGAACTCCAGAGTCCTTCATCCATTTCTGCTTGGGTGGTCAAGGACTTTTGAACTTCACATGCACAAAACCAAACTCTTCGTTTCAATTCACAAAGCTTCTCCTTTCCCTTTATTCAACATTTCAACATATATCAAATTTATTATTCCATGTGCAGGAATAATTTGTTTAGGTCAAAAAACTTAGAATTACCCTTGATGGGATTCCTTTCTCTCATACATTCGCTACAGCGGTATATCCATGGGGCTCTTTGAGGCGGTTAATTATGTGTCAGCTTGGCTGGGCCGTGGTGTCCGGTCGTGAAGGTATTTTGTAGATGTGATTAACATTTGAATCAGCAGACTTTGGATAGAGCAGATTACTGTCCATTATGCGGGGACATCACCCAATCAGTTGAAGGTCTTAAGACCAAAGACTAAAGTTTCCCAAACAAGAAGAAATTCTCATTAAGAATGGAACATGGGAAGCCTGCCTGAGTTTCTAGCCAGCTGCTCTGTGGAAGACTGAAATATCAGCTCTTACAGGTCTCCCGCCTTCTGGTCTGCCCTGTGGATTTCAGATTTGCCAGCTTTCACAATTGAGCCCAATCCCTTTAAAATTTCTCTCTCTCTCTCTCTCTCTATCTCTATCTCTGTCATCTCCTATTGGTTCTATGTCTCTGAAAAACTTTGACTAGTACACTCTTTTTTCAAAATATGTCTAATATCTAAGCCCCTTGAACCATATCACTCTGGTTCAAGACATCACCGTCTCTCTGCTGAATTTTACAATGGCCGCATATCTGGAGGTTCATCCACAGCCTATTTTCCAGGGAGCAGCTAGGGTGACCCTTCACAACCGTAAGCCAAGCACACCCACTCCTCTATTTAGCGTCCTCCGTTGGCTCCCACTGCATTGAGAGTAAAAGCTGAAGTCCTTGGGTGGCCTTCAAGGCCTTGCCCTGTTTGGTGTCCTGCTGCTGTCTCTGACCTCATCTCTGTGCCCTCCCCTGTCTTGCTAGCCTGCAGCCATGCACGCTCTTCCTGTTCCGTGCCGAGCAAGCTCCTGCCACAGAGCCTTTGCTCCTGCTGCTCTCTCTGCCCGGAAATCTCTTCGTTCGGATAAATTCCTCTGAGCTACCCACGAATAGAATAACATTAGTTCCTTATATCTCAAGGAAAGCAATGACTTCATCCAAAATGGACCATTCATTTCTGACTTGCCGAAATGTGTGTCTCCACCAACTGCCCCAGAGTATCATCTATGGCAGATGGCCTGGGATCTTTCCTATGGCTGGTCTGATCATTCACAGTTCCTGATTGTTGCTGTGCACTGTGTAAGAATGGCATGCAGGCAAGTCAAGGGGAAATGGTAAGTCCTTGCATCTGTTGGCGTGTGCGGGTTAGAGCACGGCTTCTCGTCACTGTCTCATTCTCATGAGCCTTCCTATTGGGTGGGGCTGCTTTCTAAAGGAATCCTTGTCCTTTCATCTTGGGCCCAAGAAAACATGCTAATTCATACTCAAAATACTGTGCTTTTGTGAGGGAAGGGCATGAGACACGTTATGGGAAGTGGATACTTTAAACAGATGTGCACAGAGAAAACACCCTTCATGGTGGCAACGTCCCTGTACTCTGTGCCCCTCTGCCCCAGCCCTCCTTTCCTCTGCCTTCCTTAAACGGTCAGCTGGCCAGTGTCTAGCGGCTCCAGAGGCTCCAGTGTGGGATCACCCTGTGCTTCCTCCTTGTGTGTCCTCATAGTCACGGAAGGAGCCTGCGCATCACAAAGGTGACGCTTCTGGATGTGGAATCAACGAGACCTGGCTCGAGTCCTGAATCTGACATTCCTAAGCAGGGGAGGGGGGCTCGGATGACTTATACATCCCTCTTCGCTTATGAAATAGAAATGATAATGCCCATGTTATGGGATTTAAATAAAGTATGTATGCGTGCCCGGCCTGCCCTAAATTCAGTGACTGCAGCTCACGATGAGTCAGTGTGGAAGCCGAAGCCATACTTCAGAGACAGTCTCAAGACCCTGTCACCTGGGGTGGGGCTGGTGTGTGCGGCAGACACGCCTGACCTTTCCTGGGAGACTGAGTGTACACTATTTTTTACGTGGTCACCTCAGTGCTCCTCCCAGGACATGAACTTGATCAGGCCACTGCCCTCCCTGACATGCTTATGAGACTGACCTTGAGTTTAGCCTGCGACACAGGCCCATCAGGTCCCGGCCTCCTCCCGGCCCTCGCCTCCTCGTCTTTGGACCCCTCACCGTGGACCGTTGCTCTAGGCACGAAGGAAACCTTGAGGGGTCGGTGATCCTTGAGCTCGTTAGAACAGCCATGCCTCGTCCAACCTCACCGTCAGGCAGCCGTATTTTCTCCATCTCCCTTGCAAGATCTCTCGGGAGGTTTTCAGAAATTCAGCCACACCGTGGCAACTGCACTTCCCTGTCCCCCTGCCAGTCTGAGACAGGAGAGTGGCAAGTCTGCTGGGACCAGTTTTTCATGCATACCTATAGTCTTAATGTGATTTTTTAGTTTTACTTTATTTTTAATTAACACGTAACAATTGTACATATTTATGGAGGACGGTGTGATGTTTCAATGCATTTATACATTGAGTAATGATCAAACGAGGGTGATTAGAATATCCATCACCTCAAACATTATCATATTTGAAATACACAGCAAATTACTGTCAACTACAGTCACCCTACTGTGCAACAGAACGGCAGAATTTGTTCCTGTCTCGCTGCAGCTTTATGCCTGTTGACCAGCCTCTCCCCTGATACATTTGTCCCCCATCCCCTCACTTGCAAATGCTGGGTTACATCACATGATTCCCTGGATCCCTTCCCACCAGCGGCTGGGGTGTGCGCGCTCTCCAGCGAGGAGTCGGCTCGCTGATGCTGCCGGGGTTGAGGTGAGATGCTGCGCCCACAGCTCCAGCTTAATCAGATAGCCAAGGAGGCGTTTGCAGAGAGAGGATGGGTGGGGGTCACTTTCCAAGGGGTGGCAGGCCAGCCAGTGTGGGCCAAGCCGGTCAGCGAGGGGGCGAGCCCAGCAGTCTTGGTTCCTGGGTGCTCTCTGCCCTCCTTCCCTGCCCTGGCCGCCCCCACAAGAACCACACTGTGTATCTCAGTGCTAGAATGCGAGGAATGTGCTGCAGCCTGATAGGCATGATCTGCAGAGAGGCAGGGAGGAGCCCTGCTCCCCAGCAGAGGCCTGACAGTGCAGGAGCTGTGGGCCTGAGGGCTGGGCCGCCCCTCCCACCCTGCCTGGGCCTCCTGCTGCAGCCGGGATATCAAAGGCTGCATTGTGCATTGAGAGGGCCTTGGTCCCT
>CAUYSK010083991.1:0-19391 GCA_963575035.1 Avahi laniger | reverse complement strand
GTAAACAAACTTACTGCACTTCCAGGCATAAAAGTACGGCACATACAATTATGCTCAGTACATAATATTTGATAATGATAATAGACAACTATGTTAGTTATGTATCTATTATATCATATTTTTAATCATTATGTTACAGTGTACTCTGTCTACTTATTTTTTAAAAAGTTAACCATAAAACAGCCTTAGGCTTATCCTTCAGCAGGTATTTCAGAAGAGGAAGATTATAGGAGATGACAGTTTCATGCGAGTTATTACCCCTGAAGAACTTCCAGTAAGATAATGCAGAGGTGAAATCCTGCAAGCTCCATTCATGATAAGTGCCCTATACAGATGAACCACTTTTTATCTTTTATACTATAGGTTTTACTGTACCTTTTCTAGGTTTAAATACACAAATACTTACCATATTGATATAATTGCCTACAATATTCAGTACAGTAACAGGTTGTACAGGTTTGTAGCCTAGGAGCAATAGGCTATATATACCCTATCGCCTAGGTGTGTAGCAGGCTTTGTCATCTAGGTTTATGTAAGCACACTCCATGCCGTTTGCACAATGAAGAAATTGCCTAAAGATGCATTTCTCAGAATGTATGCATGTTATTAAGTGATGTAATACTGAAATAAGCATTGACTATGCATGTGAAGTGAAGATTCCCAGATAGGTAATGCATTAAGAGAATTTAATGTATTTCTATGGTGATTTTTAGATTACTGTTTCCACGTACAGAAGAATAGAAGAATCTAAGCTTGCATTTAAACATTAAGTGCTTTGACTCAAAGGGAATGAAAAAGCGAATGCACAAGTGTATTATATACAGTGGTATATATTAGTCGCTACACTTGGCACTGAAAGTGTGCCATTCTCAAACTCTGAAACAGTCACGACCATGCAAGGCAATGGTGGCAATGCCATGATTAATCATCACTTACAGTAGTACTTTACCTAGAAAAGGGTTTCACCGATAAAAAAGGCAAGTTTTTCCAATGACTAAAATGAAAAAGAAAGACAGTGCTAAATGTGGGTGAGGATGTGGAGAAACCAAAAGTCACATACAGTCTTCTTGGGGGGTGAAAATTGATGCAATGACTTGAGAAAACACTCTGGAAAATTATTTGGCATTATCTATAAAACCTGAATTTATGCTTATCTTTTGACCCAACAATTTATATCTTAACAGAAATGTGTACAAATGTTCACCAAAACACATACAAAATGTTTATTTCAGCATTTGTCATAATGGCCCCAATCTAGAAAGTACTCAAATGCCTGTCAATAGGAGACTGCAGAATAGATAAATAAATTTTTGTATATTCATATAATGAATTACTATACTGTAATGAGAATGAAAATAAAGTGCAACTATTCTCAACAATATAAATAAATCTCACAGAAAGAATCATTAGCTAAAGAATACAGGCAAAAAATTACAACATATTGTATGATTCCATTTATGCAAAGTAAAAAAAGAGACCAACCCAATCCATGGTGTTAGAAGTCAGAAGGCTGAGGGGTTAGTATAACTGGAAGAGGTCACGAGGGAGTGCTTCTAGGAGATATTGTTTCTTGGTCTAGGTGCTCATTACATGGATGTGTCCAATTTGTGAAAAATTCATCAAACGGTAACATATAATTTGTGTATTTTTCTTATGTAAATTATGCTTCAATAAATTTTTTTTTTAAAAGAGACAAGCTTCATTCCAGTACTGGTTGGAATGATAATAATTTCAAATTAACAAGTAATGATGTATTAAATCATACAGAAACATTAATACTTTTTTTAATCTTTGGGAAAAGTAGTACTAGGCAAAATATGTTCCAAGGTTTTATAAGATAGCGTGACAGGATCATTTCCAATTCTAAGTATTCTTAAAAAAGAATCTAACCATATTTTAGAAAAACTTGGGATTATAAAAAGATGTGAAAAGTATGACCCAATTTTTTGTGATTATATATATAGTACCTGTGAATTTTTCTTGTATTTCCTCTTTTTAAAAAATAACACAAATTGCTTTTTTAAAAAAGAAAATTTTAATTTTAAATATATAATTGTTAAAGTTTTAAGAACTGTTTTCTAGACAGCAGAAATAAAAATACGTTGAAAGCCCCTTTTGGTTACATTTTAATGGGAAGGGAAAGTTACTGTCAGTGGCATCACCTTTGACAGATTGCTTATTAAAAGTAAAGAATGTAAAATATAATTTGTATTTCTGAACTGAAATCATTAGCCAGATTGTACTCAATCATTCACAATATATTTAGAAATGCTTGTATAGATATTGTGTTAAAAACTCTAGAACTGAAATCATTCTTCTTTTGCTTAAAACGTGTAAAAACCTAGAATATTCCAAACTCTTTTTATTTAAATATTTGCTATGATTGTAAATTTGTATATCTCAAATAAAAAATTATTATAGTAAATCATCTTTTAATTAAAAATATAGTCTATAATGGCATTATTTTTACATTTTATTTTGCTAAGTGTTATTTGCATACTTACCTGTATTAATCATATTTTTCCAATTTTATTAATGTTGCAATACATGGTACTGAGATGTAGAAAGAAAACATAATTTATATCTTATTCTATATGTTATCATTGCAGTTAGAACACATACATACCACTAACAAGATAACTAGATATTAAATAATTACTTAATTGGTGTTATAAACAGTTTGTTTATATTATGTACTATTTAGGCATTCAAGAGAATTTTGGTAATATTTGTGGTTGGGATTTTTGGTTACACAAGGAATGCATTGTGATTTTTTTCACTTGAAATAACAAATAGACTCATGCTATGAAAATTTATTATGTATTGTATTTTTAAAATTTGATTAGATTTGGAGAAAGAGATAGGTCTTTAATATATTATATAAAAAGATAATGCTGAAATCATATTTGTTACATTCTTTACTACAAAAGTAAATGTGAATCTTCAATCTGGTTTAAAAAGACAAAGACAAATAAGCATCATAGATACGTTTTGGGGAGATAATTTCCAACAACAATATGTTAATCCCCAAGAAGATTTTGTAATGACTCTTCTGTACTCCTTGAGGGCTAGGGCAAGGATGTACATGAAAATTATAAAGCAAAATTGTTGCGTCAGTCCAATATAGACACATGGTTTTCTATAAAATCATAACATAGAAATATATGTTTGTTGACTACCTCAGATGATAATAATGACGGACGCCAGAACACTTTAGCATAATTTAGTGCAGTATAGTATTCCAGATCAGAATACATGGAATATGGAGAAGATGGACCAAGAGGATATCCAAAAGGACGAGAGAAAATGATACCTCAGGCTACCAATCCAAGCTTTGAATATCAAGACTTACGACCGTATATAAATTTATGCATCAGACTGAAGAATGAGTGGATGAAAACCTTGATTGAGCCCTCCACCCTCCCACCTCCATGTTTCCGCTCAAGCAGAGAAACAAAAGCACTACTCCCCCCGGGACTCCTCAAGAAGAAGCACCAACTGTCCCTTTGTCCGCGAGACCCAGAGACTCTCCTGGCCTCACTTGTCCTCTTGTCCATGGAGTTCTCCATCCCACTCACGGGCAGAAGATTGAAGCCATGCCTTTTCCCCTTTCCGCTTCTTTATTTTTTTTCTTGGTAAAGATGTAAACAGTTCATTAAATAAGCCATTTGCTTTTGCCCTTTAGTTCTTTTCCTCAACAATTTTGAGACAAACTATTACAATGACAATGATTAGGGACTTGCATTAAGAATTTTGAAATCTGTTTTTAATCGAGAAAGTGTTACTGCTCTCAGAAGGCATATTGTTTTAGTTTAAGAAAATATGCCCTATCTTTACAATTTTGGCCAAGTCGTTTTCACCTACTGAAAGTGTTTTCCCTTTGATGCAATGACTGCTTCAAGACACACTGCAAATAGTTTCTCCCCATACAGGCACTTTATAAAACTGTCAATGTCACATAGTTTGACATAGGAAATTATTTTTCTTAACTAGTTGTCAACTTTATCATATTTAGTCCTTATTGCAGAGGGGTGGACTAAGTCATCTTCCCTAATTCCAAACATAACTTTATAAAATTCCAAATAAAATATATGTTTTGATATATAAATAAATAAATTATTAACCTCTACCTAGTAAAATCGATATTCTGGAGAGTAGATTGAAAATACCAAAGCCGCCCTTACAGAAGTTAATATTAATAAAGTTATACTCTTGGTATTTCACATGTTACATGTCTATATACCTAGAAATGTTTCAGATTGGCAATACAGAATTCTTTCCTTACCTATCTCAATTTTGAATTGTCTCATGAAAAAATATTTTGCTTAGTGTATTGATATTAACAAGTGATACTCTAAATATTTATTTTTTTTAGATTCTCTATGTTTTATACCTAAACAATTACTACAAAGCTGTTCTCGAAGTCTTTGTATGGTTGGTACAAAGCCAACTCATATTTTACTCTTATTTAACTCCTGGTCCCTAGGACTGTACAGAGGTCTTCAAGAACAGAAGTTCCTCTGTATCACATCTGGAGTTAGATTTATCATGAGTATATGAAATTTTAACTTCAGGGCCTCTACCTTCCTCAGGTACCTTCCTAGGCTCTCAGAGAGACTCTATCACTGGGTTCGTAAAGTGAAAAATTTTGTAAAATTTGCAAAAGTAAAATATTTTATCAACAACCTGTTAAAATCACTGCTTGAGTCCCTTCCACCTTCTTTGACATACTTCCTTTTCTGTTTGGTGACACCAGTGTGGCTCCAAGAATTTTATGTATCTAAGAAGAATTTGGATTGGTCAATCATTTATTTGGGATTTAATGGGTTATATTGTGTGATGGCAGTCACTTCATTGGAAAGTTTTGCTATTTCTCACATCCTGGTATAAAATATGCCAACTCCCCAGCTTTGTGATGCAAAGGTGCTGAGCCTGAGGTCATAACATGACCGGAATTGGAAGAAGGAAGGCAGTAGAAAAGCAACAGGGTGTGGAATTCAGAAAGCCCAAATAGTCTTTCAAAAATACTCCTAAACATGAGACATGCAATAACAGAGGATTCTGTTCCCATAGATGCCAAGTGAATATTTGGCACCTATGGGAAGTTTCTGCCTGCCAGGAATACACTCAACAACATAGCATAAACAATTTAAACAACCACTACATATTTATTTTTCTTTTTCATGAGAGCAGAGGGAAATAGATCTGTCAGAATTCCTGTCTTTGTAGGACACAAACCTGTAGAAGTACCATAAACAGTAAATAACTGTGTGTGCAGTTGCATGTTTTATGCATCCCAATGTTTCAGATCATATTTATGAATCTGACAGCTCTTCTCTTGCTGAAGTCTGGAAGTTTCAGACAAAATACAAAGTAGATCACACTCAAAGCAGTAAATCCTGAAGAAGAAAGATAAATTTCTGACAGAAGTAACAGACTCTTGGATTGTTTGATAATCCAATTAATGGCAAAGTACACATCTTAAGAATAAACAGCACATATTTAAATTTCTTTCTGATTCAATTTCAATTGGACAAGAATTACTGACATTAACAGAGATAATAAAACTCATACATCACTGTAACCAAAGTATTGATAACATACTGGCTAATGTGTGTTGTCAGTTTATGGAATATTTAAAATTATTCTGTTCAAGAAAACTGAAAATATGAATTCCCTGAAATCTTACAGCTCATATATAAGAGGAACTTATTTCCCCAAATTTGACAATAATCTTAAAAACGTACATGACATTACAAACAAGTTGTGAAGCTCTAAGAAACTTCTTAAAACTATCAGTAATAATAAAACAGTTCAATTAGTGATGCTATTTTCTCCATAAATAATAAAATTATTGTCTTAGGAAGAGGTGTTCCTAGAGAAGAAAGCCAATAATGTAGGAAAAAACATATCGAATTACTGTAGCCTGTTGGTTTGTTATTTTTCAGCTTTTAAAAGTTTTAATTTTTTCTGATTTATCACTCTAATTAAATATTATCTCTTCTCCCTAATTTTGTATATTTAATTATATATTATGTTTCTTAAAGAGGGCCTCCACTATAATATAAGTTTCAGGCCTCATTAAAATAGCATCAGTCCTTGTGTTTCAGTATCTCTTCTGCTATTGCAGAGGGTGATCATGTAATTTATTTTCCAAACATGAACATTTTTGAGACTGAAAGCTTTATATAGACAATTATAGGCTTGATCCTGGAATGGCCCCTTGCAAACCAGAAGTAGCTCATCTTCTATAAATACCCACATGATAAATTTTTGATGCATTGCATAGATGGTGGAGTATTTGTTTCTTCTGGAAAACTGGTATATTCTTTGATAGTTAGCTATCAAAGCTATATATTTTAATGTTTTTCTTTTTTCCCTGACTTCTAGGAAACTCAGAAGTAATTTTTTTCAGAAGTAAGTTTTGTGCTCAATTGCTATGTATTCCCTTAGTCCACACTCTTCTCTTTTTGAGATTTTATTAAAAGCTTATGTAGTTTTTTGAAAAAGTATTTTCTATTACATACTGCTTTAATGTATTTTTTGGAAGTCAGTATTATATAAAAACAATAGTTTTGAAAAAGAATAGCCTTTAAAATCATCATTATAATAACAGCTGCCATTTATTAAACAGTGACTCTGGGCCAGCCCTTTCATGTAAATTACATTTAATTATTTAGTTTTTCCATTGTGGTAATAATTTCTGGCTCTTACTCATTCTGTTAAGACTAACCAGTTGCTTGATGAGCTGCAAACTATTAATTTAAATTTGCTGAATGTAGCACAAATTATAATAAAATTATTATTTTCTACTATCATTCATTCAACAAATATAGGATACATTTTATAAAAATAGCCATATTATAACAATGGTCACTTTCCCAGAATATAAATTATCAGCTTCATGATCATAATTCAAATTCTTTCTTTTTTAAATTTAAAAATATTAAGGGAGTACGAATGCTTCTGTTACATGGGTACCTTGTACATGGCCTGTGCCAGGGCTTTGAGTGTGTCCATCACCAGAACAGTGGTCATTGTATCTGATAGGTAAGTTTTTAACCTTTGCCCCACCACACTCCTCACTTCTTGGTTTTCAATGTCCTTTACATTTCTTTGTGCCTATGTGTGCCCATTGTTCAGCACCTAATTATTAGAAAGTACATATGGTGTTTCTTTCCATTCCTGCAATGCTTCACTTGGGATAATGGTCTCCAGTTCCACCCAAGTTGCTGCAAAAAACATTATTTCATTTCTTTCTACAGCTGAGTAGTACTCCAGGGCATATAGATACCACATATTCTTTATCTACTTAAAAATTTATGGGCATTTTGGTTGATTCCACATCTTCATAATTATAAATTGTGCTGTGATAAATATTTGAGTGTAGATATCTTTTTGATGAAATGACTTCTTTTCTTTTGGTTAGTTACTCAGTAGTGGATTACTAGGTCAAATGCTAAGTCTACAATCATTTCTTTGAGGAACCAACACGCTGTTTTCCATAGAGGTTGTAGTAATTTGCAACCAAAAGTATATGAGCATTTCTATCTCTCTGTATACACATCGGCATCTATTGTTTTTGACTTTTTAATAATGGCCATTCTGACAAGGGTAAGGAGGTATCTCATTGTGGTTTTAATTTGCATTTCCCTGATGATTAGTGATATTGAGCAATTTCTCATATATTTCTTGGACATTTTTCTATCTTCTTTTGAAAAATTTCTGTTCATGTCCTTTGTACACTTTTTAATGGGGTTTTTGGTTTTTGCTAATTTTTTTGAGTTCTTTGTAGATTCTGTGTATTAGCCCTTTATCAGATGTATAGTTTATGAATTTTTTCAAACCAATTCTTTGTTGTCTATTAACTCCGTTGATTATTTTCGTTGCTGTGCAGAAGCTACTTAATTTGATTAAGTCCCAGTTATTTATTTATTTATTTATTGTTACCGAATTGATCTTTGGGGTCTCAGTCATAAATTTTTTGCCTAGACTGATGTCTAAAAGAGTTTTCCTAAGTTTTCCTCCAGAATTTTTATGGTTCTATGTCTTACATTTAACCCTTTAAACATTTTGATTTAATGTTTGTAAACGGTGAGAGATAGGGGTCTTGTTTAATTCTGCATGTGGCTATCCAATTTTCCCAGCGCCGTTTATTGACTACTGCTTCCTTTCCCAAGTCTATGTTGTCTGCTTTATCAAAGATCAGTTGGTAGTAGGCAGATGTTTTTCATTTCTGTGTCCTCTATCCTGGTCTCTTGGTCTATGTCTTTACTTTTGTACAAGTGTCATGCTGTTGTGAATACTATAGTCTTGTAATATAATTTGAAGTCAGGTAATGTGATGCCTCCAGATTCGTTCTTGTTGCTAAAGATTGTTTTGGCATTTCGGGCTCTTTTTTGATACCAAATGAAGCACAGAATTATTTTTTCTAGATGTGTGAAATATATCATTGATATTTTGGTGGAGTATTTTGCACTGAATCTGTAAATCACCTTGGGTAGTATGAACATAATGGTAGTATGTTGATTTTACCAATCCATGGGCATGAGATGTTTTTCCATTTGTTCGTGTCATCTATGATTTCTCTCATTAGTGTTCCGTTGTTCTCCTTCTAGACATCATTCACCTCTTTAGTTAAGTGTATTCCCAGGTATTTTATTTACATTTTAGCTATCGTAAATGATACTGAGTCCTTCATTCGATTTTCAGCTTGACTGTTGTTATTATATAGAAATGCTACTGATTTTTGTATATTGATTTTGTAACCTGAGACTTTGCTAAATTTGTTTAGCAATTCTAGGAGTCTTTTGGTGTAGTCTTCAGGGTTTTCTAGATAGAAGATCACATCATCAGAGAACAGGGATATTCTGACCTCCTCTTTTCCTATTTGGATACCCCTTTTTTTCTTTCTCTTGCCTGACTGCTCTGGCTTAAACTTCCAGGATGGTGTTGCAAAGAAGTGGGGACACTGGACACCCTTGTCTTGTTTCAGTTCTTGGCGGGAGTGCTTTTAACGTTTTCCGATTCAGTATGGCGTTGGCTGTGGGTTTGTCATATATACCTTTTTTAACTTTTAGGTATGTTCCTTCTATGCCTAATTTGTTGAGGGTTTCTGTCATGAAGGGGTCCTGTATTTTATCAAATTATCAAATTCTGCATCTATTTAGATGATTATATGGTCTTTATTTTTGCTTCGGTTTGTATGCTGAATCACATTTATTGATTTGCATTTGTTAGGCCATGTCTGCATCCCTGGTTTGAAACCCACTTGATAGTGGTGAATTATTTCTTTGGTGTGCTTTCAAATTCCATTTGCTAGTATTTTGTTGAAGATTTTTTCATCTATGTTTATAAGGATATTGGTCTGTAGTATTCTTTTTTTTGTTTGTTTTTGTTGTGTCCTTTCCTAGCTTTGGTATCAAGATGATACTGGCTTCATAGAATAAGTTAGGGAGGATTTTCTTCTTCTCAATACTATGTTATAATTTCTGTAGCATAGGTGCCAGTTCTTCTTTGTAGATTTGGTAGAATTTGGATGTAAATCTGTCTGGTATAAGACTTTTGTTGTGTTGTTGAGAGATATTTTATTACTGCTTTCATCTTGTGCTCCTTATTGGTCTGATCAGGATTTCTGTTTCTTCCTGATTCAGGCTTGGGAGGCAGTGTATTTACAGGAATTCATTCATTTCATTTATGTTTTCTAGTTTGCATGCATAGAGGTTTTGGTAGTATTCATAGATAATATTTTGTAATTCTGAAGTATCAGTTGTAATGTCTCCCTTTTCATTTCTGATTGAGTTTTTTTTATGTCCTTTCTCTTCTATTTCTGGTTAATCTTGCTAGTGGTCCATCAATAGTGTTTATCTTTTCAGAGAACCAACTTTCTGTTTTGTTGATCCATTTTATTGATTGTTTTTTTGATTTCCATTTTGTTTAGTTCTGCTCTGAACTTTGTTATTTCTTTTCTTCTCTTAGCTATTGGTTTGGTTTTCTCTTCTTCTAGTTCCCTGAGATGTGACATTAGGTTGTTAATTTGTGATCTTTCTGTCTTTTTGATATAGACATTTAAGGCTATGAACTTTACCCTTAGGACTGTTTTTACTATATTCCATAAATTTTTGAAGGCTTATATCTGCTTTGTTGTTCAGTTTGAGGGATCTTTTGATTTTCATTTTACTGTCATCATTGAGCCAAAGATTGTTCAGTAAAAGTATGTTAAATTTCCATGGCTTTTGTAGATTTCAGACTTTGTCTTAGAATTGATTTCTAGTTTTACTTCACTGTGGTCTGAGAAGGTACGTGGTATGATTTCAATTTTTTTTAATTGGCTGAGACTTGTTTTGTGGCCTAAGTTATAATCAATGTTGGAAAATGTCCTTTGCACTGATAAGAGGAATGTATATTCAGTAGTTTTTGGGTAGAATGTTCTATAAATGTCTGTTATGTCCATTTGTTCTAGAATGCCATTTAAGTCCAGTGTTTCTTTATTGATTATCTGCTTTCATGATCTCCCCAGTTTGTCAATGGGTTGTTGAAGTCCCTGACAATTATGATGCTACTGTTTATTTCTTTGCTTAGATGTCGTGGAATTTGCTTTATGAATCTGAGAGCTCCTGTGTTAGGTACATATATATTTACAATTGTCTTCTTGTAGAATTGCTTCTTTTACCATTATAAAATGACTATCTGTCTTTTTTTTTTACCATTTTTAATTTAAAGTCAATTTTATCTAATATGGTAATGGCTACACCTGCTCACTTTTGGTTTCCATTTGTGTCGAATATTTTTTTCCATTCCTTTACCTCGAGTCTGTGTGAGTCCTTGAGCATTAGATGTGTTTCTTGGAGATAATATATACTTGGGGTGTGTTTTTTTATCCATTCAGCCAATCTATTTCTTTCAAGTGGGGCATTCAGATCATTCACGTTCAGTAGCAATATTGATATGTGGGATTTTGTTCTGTTTATCATGTTAGATGGTAACTTGTTTTGTTTTCCCTCTTGTGCTATTGCTTTATTCAGTGCTGTGAGCATTAACCTTGTGTGTTTTTACACTGGTGGGTAACTATTGTACTCTTCTTAATGAAGTTTTGGATATCTCCTATAGGGCAGGTCTAGTAGTGACAATTTCCACTAGTGTTTGCTTGTCTAGAAAAGTCTTTATTTCTTCATCATTTTTTAAAATTCAGTTTTGCAGGATATAAAATTTTTTCTGGAAGTTATTCTGTTTAAGAAGACTAAATGTACTCAGCATCAAATTGGTATTAACTGATCAACACATAAGTGTACATATAAGAATAACATCTATTGGATGTTGGGCAGGGGGAGGGGGAGGGAGGAGGGGGAGGGGGGAGAAGGGAGGAGGGGACAGGTATATGCATACACAAAGAGTGCAATGCGCACCACCCGAAGGATGGACATATTTGAAACTTGGACTTAGGGGGGGAGGCGGGGGGGCAAGGGTAACATATATAACCTAAACATCTGTACCCCTATAATATGCTGAAAAAAAAAACAGAAGAAGACTAAAAATGGAGCCCCAATCCCTGCTGGCTTGTAAGGTCTGTGCTGAGAATTCTATTGTTCACCTCATGGGTTTTCCTTTGTACGTTAGTTGTTGCTTTTGTCTTGCAGCTGGTAGAATATTCTCCTTCATTTTGACTTTAGTTAGGTTGATTACTATGTGTCTTAGAGATGTTCTATTCACTGTAAATCTTCCTGGTGTTTGATGACCTCTTGTATCTGGATATCTGAATCTTTGGTGATAGCAAGGAAGTTTTCCTCAATGACTTCCTCAAATAGATTCCCTATGCTTTTTACTTTTTCTTCTTCTTCCTCAGGGATACCTACAATTCTTATATTGGCCCACTTTGCATAGTTCCATACTTCTCTGAGTGATTATTCATTGTTCTTTATTCTTTTTTCTGTATCTTTGACTAACTTATTTAGTTCAAAAGCCTTGTATCCAGGCTCTGAAATTGTTTTTTCTTCTTGGTCTAACTTACTGCTGAAGATTTCTGCTGCATTGTGAAATTCCCTAAATGACTTTTTCATTTCTTTAAGTTCTGTTATATCTTTTTCTTACATTGTCTATCTCTTTAGCAAGTTTTTCTATTTTTGATTTATGACCTGAAATATTTTTTTGGCTTCTTTGTGTTGGTTTTCACCTTTCTCCTCAATCCCATTCATCTTATTTGCCATCCATATTCTGAATTTCATCTCTAACATTTTGATAATTTCCTTTACGTTGGGTTCCATTACTGGAGACCTATTGTGATCCTTTCTGGCTGTTGAAACAGCTGCTTTTCATACTGCAAGAATTCTTACTCTGGTTTCTTCTCATCTGAAATCTCTTCTCTCAGCTCAAGACAAATAAACTTTCAGTGCACCTCTTCTTCTCTGATGGGAATTCCACTACTTAGTGCAAAGAAGAAAAGATCCCTGGATGGTGCACTTGAGCCCTCCTCTAGAGGATTGACCTGGCCCAAGATGGACAGATGCACTGTGTCTGACATTGCTGCTCTCCTCCATCTCCTGCCTCAACTTTTCCCTGTGGTTTTCACTGTCAGTCCCCACTTTGCAGAGCAAGTGACTGTCCCGGCTAGTTCTGTCAGCAGCAGCATTTGTCAGACTGCCCTGTCTTAAGCCTAGTCCCAATCAAGCCCCTGGGTGGCCACAATTGTCTGCCCAGGCTTGCTTAGGAGCCTTCTTGCTCAGATCTGTGCCAACTCGAAAGCTGCCCTTTCAGATCCATAGAGGGTTGTGTTTGTTGGCCATGTGCTGGCTTGAGGACAGCTTCACACACACCTGTAGGCTGCAATGATTGTCAGCTCCTGCTGGCTTGAGAGCTGTCTTAGTTAGACATGCAGGCAGCAGTGTTTGTCAGCCCTTGTGGCTTGAGGGTAGCATTGCCTGTGCCTATTGGTGGTGGTAATTATCAGCCAGCGCCAGCTTAAGAGCTGCCTTGTTTAGATTCTCTGGTGGTGGTGTTTGTTGGTCGTGCAGCAGCCTACTCTGTTGTCAGCCTACTCTGGCTTGAGAGTTGCCCCATTTGGATCCTCAGGTAGCTGCTTTTGTCAGCCAGGTGCTGGCTTGTACACAGCCACATCCAGTTCTAATAGTCAGAGGCAATTGTTGGCCTGCCCAGGTACCCCAGTGGCAGTAGGGGTGAGTGGCTCCTGCCCATGTAACGCATGAGAGTGCCTGACCTCCCCACTCCCTCACTGACCCCAGACTGGCAGGGGGAATGGGGAGGCAAAAGCAATAGATCTGACCTCTGGGTAGCAGCAGCACTCTGGATCTAGGGTTTTATTAATAAAATGGTTCTAGCTGCAGCACCCAAGGTTCTCAAGCCAGTGGGATACTGCTGTGCCCTCTCTCTGGAGTAGTGCCATTGCACAGTCTCTAGATAGCTTCCTATGTCAATCCTGTGGCCTTCTGCAGTAGAGGGCCCCTCCCACAGGCCAGATAGCAATTGTCAGGGGCATGTGTGGTTTCAGGATTCTCCCCTCTGTGTCTCCCCTATATGTGTGCTCATCTTCCCTGTGTACCTCCAAACCACAGAGCAGGTTGCCTCACTTCCCTCTCCTTCACTTTGGGTGCCTTCTGTAGCTTCTCTTTTGATTCATGATGCTGTCTCTTAGATGATTGACCTGAAGGTAGATATCCACTCACCACCTTCCATCCTCTGCATGAGAGTGGCATATGCATGCTGGTTCTAGTCCACCATCTTGGGCCACCCCCAAATTCTGACTTTTGTAGAATGCTGGCACCTTCCATACATTTACAAATATATCTGTACACATATACATTTATTCTATTTGACATATGTATATATAGTCTCATATATTATCCTGTAAGTGTGTGTGCATATGCACATGTGCTCGCAGCTTTAAGTATTTTTTAAGTATCATATCCTCTGTGAAGGTGCGCTATGCAGTCTTGAAATTATGATATTGCTATGGCAATTTTATTCAATTAGCTGCTTTGTCATCTTGACTTTGATAAATTCAATGTAACTTTCACTGTTAAATGAAAAGACTACATTAATTTCTAGCCATTGTAGGAGTCTCCTGTTAACTTAATGGAACCCTGTAGCTATAAGGAATACTGGAGAGTCTTGGCAGCATTGCTAGCCCAGCAACATTGGCTAACTTCCCGAAGGAGGCCTTTTCTTTGCAGGTAGCCATCTGCTTTCTGGTTCTTATTCTTAGTATCAGGAGGTAGTGTCTTCACTGAAACCCATCACCTTTCTTGATAGTGCCATTATCTTTTCCAGAGGAAGGTCTTAATATAAACTGATACCACTTGACTTCAGTGGGAAAAGTCAAGCCAAAAATGATATTTCTGAAACATTGTATTTCTAATTTTACATCTGGGGGAATATTGTAGTCTGTGATGACCACACATGTGTGTGTCTATGTATTGGGCTGGGGAACAAAGGAAGGAACAAGTCCTCCAGTCAGAATTCAACCCGCTTTTGTTCTTTCTTCTCCATGAGTAATGAGAACACTGAAATTCATGTGTGCTGTAAGAAGTTTGATAGAGTATGCTGTGACTACTCTAAGCACACAAAGAAAGAGAAAACAGACTCTTTCAGGTGAGGAAAAGAAATCAAAGAAATAGAGACAAATATGTAATGGGAAGAAAACATTGAAAGAGAATTAATGTTCTCTTTACTTTTTTAGTGTATTTTGTCTATTAACACTAGTCATAGCAGTTCTTCTGTGAATATGCACATATTTTAGTCATTTAAAGTTATCTTTTCTAGACTTTTAAACTAGTCAACTTATGCTAAGATAGTAAAAGTTTTATTATGAGAAAATCAAACAATGGGGTAAAAGAAATAGTTAAACAAAACTATATAAGCACAATAAAAGAAAATAATTGGAGGGCAGCAAAAAAAATTAGCAGTACCTGTAATTTCAAAATATTGATATGCTTTGGCTTAGGACAGTGCAGGTAGCTCCATATTCTGCTCAGTGTGCATTGAGGAGAGGATTGAGGATTAGATAAGAAAGCAATGTCCTGAAAAGTATCACTAATAACTTTACCCAGGAGAGTAGTGGAAAAAGCATGAGCTTAGGAAGTCTGAGGGAGAAGGTAGATATTTCTGCAAGATTAAAAGCCCCCACCTGACCTCTTCTGAGTCACTGTAAGGGGTAGGGAAAATGACTGTATTTCACCATTTTAGTGATTCCCTAATGGGCATAAAGCTGTACAGGAAAAGCTAAATGCTCCCATAAACACACAGTCCTAATTATTTCCAGTAGCAAACTGCAATTTAATCAAACAGAAGATGAAAGATAAAATAAATAAGCAAAAACTTGAGAGTAAGTGGGAGGCAGACATTGCTAATGGAGATCCTTAGCTGCTGCTCCTCCCTTACCTCCAGATTTTTAATGCGAGTACCAAAAAAACACATTATGCTATGCTTTTCTCCTCTATTGTTGGGAAGTGGAAATAACTGCAAACATGAGAGAATCACCTAATTGGTCACAGTGAATGTGTCAGCTTCTCCAAATTGGGTTATGGAAAGTATCTGAAGTCAAAAGCAATTTCAGCACTGGACAGGAATGCATCCTACTCCCAGTGGAAAGAATACAGGTGCAGAACTTTTGGCAAAATTTGGACAAGAATGAAGGCAGAGACTGCAGAGCCCCGATGAACTCTCTAGGTTCTGCAGCCTCCTCCAGCTCCTAGTCCATGCGCTGTGGAAATCCAGTCTCCAGTGGGGACTAAGAGGGAGGAAAGATTTCAGATGAGGGAGAGATCAAGGACAATTTACCCACACTATTTCAGTGCAAATAAAGGGTCTAGAGAGAGCTGCCAAGTTTCCAAATTATACAACAGCAAGATGAAGAAAAAAGTACGTACTTAGGCAAAGTCACCACAGCAAAGAGAGAAAGTTAATGAAAGGAACATGGCATGTAATTAGCAGACAGTGACTTCATCCTGAAAGAAAACACAACGCAAGAACTTACAAAAACTCATAAAAACCGTATCAGTCCACAAGCTGTCTCTAATAAAACACCTATCCTGAAAACACTGGATTTATATCTTTAAGGAGATTTGCTGAAATGTCCTTTGAAACCCACATTATTATAGAGAATGAAAAAAAATCAAAGTTTACATTAAATAATGAAAATGACTTTAAAAAGTCTTTTAATGGCAGATATAGAGTAAAAATTAATTAACAAGTTCACTAAATAATTAGATAATTTCCAAACGAGCTGTTATTCACAGTTAGGCTAGAAAAAACAGCTTATTTCTCACTATGTGTTTGACAAAAGAAGGGCTTGATTAAAGAGACACCATAGCTAGCTACATATACTTTCAAGTTTTACAAAAATCACTTTCAAAGATATACGAAATTATTTTTCTCACAGTCTTTCTCTTCTTATAATATTTATGAATAGAATGAGTTTATAAATTTTTATTTTCGTGAATGTGCAACTAACAACATGCTTTCAATTAATTTCTGTTCATTGTTCACTTTTTCAGGGACAATAGTAATGCATAGTATTAATAGCAGGAGTGAAAGAAAGATAGAGTCACAGACTTCAGATCATCATCGTCATTAGGCAACTGAGAGAGACCTTGGGAAAGGCAAAAGCTCTCAGATTTTCACTTTTCATTCTTATAAAAATATGGACATTTGACTTGTAAGCTCTCTTTAAAGGAAAAGATAAAAATACCTTTGATCTCATTTAGTTTTCTTGTCTTTTTCTAACTCTTGTTCTTCTAAAAAATTATTAATGGTTCAAAAAGCTCTAGAGAAGATTTCCATTAATGAAAATTTCACTGGACCTAGACTCAAGAGCAGTAATTTAGTCCTGATTCTTCCACTCACCCACCTTATGAAGTTGAGACCGTTACTTGTTTTTTCTCTGAATTTCTGTTTCCTCTGGAATGAAATGAGACAGTTGAGTAAAGCTTTTTTCTTCTTTCATGCTTTTTTCCTTCCCCTCCTCCCCTTCTTCTCCCTCTCCTATTTTTCACCATTTTGAGTTTTAACAGACTTCTTTGAGAATTTTATAAATCTATAAAATGTTTCACATGGAAATGCACATATGTACAATGTTTTACATATAATTTCAGCAGGCCCCTTTAGGAAGGGGTCCACTGACCCCACTTTAGGATTCCATGAATTTAATCTGTAAGGTCATTGCCAGGACTAAAGTGGTAGAAATCCACCTTACTATTCTGAGGCATCTGGAAAGATTTCACTTTGTAATAGCAGAAGATCCTTTCACCATACTAATAATTTACCATTTTATATGTTTATTTCCTTTCATGTAAGTTTTCATAAAGTTGGTAAGACGCATGTCATTTTTAATAGGATCCTGATTTAAGTTCATTTATTTAGAGATTTCAGAATATGAAATGAGAGGCAGTATGATACCGTGAATCAAATCCTTGGTTTATGAATCCATAGACCTGAGTTCTACTCTTTGATCTCAGATGTTCTCTGTAACTTTGAGTAAGTCATTTTATACTTCTTTTCCTAATAATGATGGTAAAACTTGCCTCCCTGATTTCTAAGGTCATGTTCTACTCTGAATTTTTGTTGTAAGTTAATAATATAGGGAGATTGTTTTTATTTATATGAATACAATACCATGTGGCATACTGTTAAGTGGTTTATAGTGGATCCAATTGGTGTAAATTACCAGATTTGTTTAGCTGAGTTCACCCAGGCCTTATTGCGCCCAGTTTTCATCCTAATACCACTAGAGCTATGGTTCTATTCGCCAAGTCCAAATTCTGATAAGGTACCATACTGTGGGCAAAGCAATCTGGCTTTTTTCAATGACCACTTGGTGGGGCTACATAAAGTACCCTGGAATTGTGGAGGAATTGATGCCCCTGGAGCAAACTTTGCACAGCAAGAAATAGGAGATTGGAAAGAGCAAAAAGATAAATTCTTTATTCTTCCTCCCTTCTGATACCTTCTCTGGTGACATCCAGAGTGACCAAGAAATCAGTTGCATTTTCTTGTGATGATATCTCCAGCAGTCACTTTTATTCACTCTGCATTGGTCAGGGTTCTCCAGAGAAATAGGACCAATCTCTTCAAATACATATATCATGGGACTTCTCGACCTCCATAAGTGCGTGAGCCAGCACCCTATAATAAATCTCTTTAGGGAGAAGTCCCATGATCTACTATCTACAAGCTAGAGACTCAGGAATGCTGATTGTGTAGCCTGAAGGCCTGAGAGCTGGAGAACCAATGGCGTAATTTCCAGTCCAGGTCTGAAGACATGAGAATCAGGAGTGAAAGGGCAAGAGAAGAATGATGTTCCAGCTCAGCTGTTAGGCAGGGTTAATTCAGCCTTCCTCTACCTTTTTGTTCTATTCAGTCCCCCAATTGATTGGATGAGGCCTATCCACATTGGGAAGGTCCATCTTCTTTACTCAATCCACCAATTCAAATATTAATCTCTTTCTGAAACACCCTCACAGACACACTTAGAGATAATGTTTAACCAGTTATCTGGGCATTCCTTGGCCCAGTCAAGTTAACGAATAAAGTTAACCATCACACTCTCTCTCTTCCCTGATCCATGGTCCTTTTCTCTTCATCCTAGCTGCCCTGGCATTGCACCCCTAATAAAGTGTAGTATGTAAGCTTTACCTCAGGCTCTGTTTCCTAATTTATGCTGGCTCAGACAGATGGTAATACTTAGGATCTTACAAATTTGCTTCTGGTCTATAAGGAAATTTGAGAAAAATAATAGCACATTAAGTACAGGAAATTGAATGATATGGCATAACTCCAAACTTGATGTTGTTATAAATGTGTGAGCCCACCGATAGTCAAGGAATCTGTAAATGGTTTCCCAAATCTGTAGTGTCACTCTTTCATTATCTTCTACATTAATTTGATCCTTATATTACTACTCTGCCCAGATTTTGTTATATATTAGGAGGAGCGATATTTTATAAGGAAAGTAGAGAAAATGAAGAAGAAATAGAGAAGCCCAAAAAAGGTTCATATGAGAAATATTGAAACTGGCTTAAATTATTAGATAATAGGAAGATATTCAATCTCACATACATTAATATCTATGGAGGTCCAAATTAAATATGTTGTGCATATACTAAAATATAGAGTTTTTAAAATTTGTTTTATGCCGATGTTTTTTTTTTTATTTCAGCATAATATGAGGGTACAGATGTTTAGGTTACGTGTGTTGCCCTTGCCCCCCCTCCCCCCCTCAGTCCAGGTTTCAAATATGTCCATCCTATTGCGTGGTACGCATTGAACTCTTTGTGTACACATATACCCGTCCCCTCCTCCCTCCTCCCCCCTCCCCCCTGCCCAATATCTAATAGATGTAATTCTTATATATGCACTTATGTGTTGATCCGTTAATACCAATT
>CAUYSK010083986.1:0-28478 GCA_963575035.1 Avahi laniger | reverse complement strand
GCTGGTCTCGAACTCCTGAGCTCAAACAATCCGCCGCCTCGGCCTCCCAGAGAGCTAGGATTATAGGCGTGAGTTACCGTGCCCGGCCTACTTTTTTTTTTTTTTTTTTTTGATGCTCCATACTGTTTTCTATGATGGTTGCACCATTTAAAAATCTCTCCAATAGTGCAGTGTTTCCAATTTGTCCGCATCCCTGCCAATGCTATTTTCTATTTTCTTGATAGGAGCCATCTTAATGGGTGTGAGGTTATATCTGATTGCAGTTTTTATTTGCATTTTTGATTAGAGAATGAACATGTTTTTATATGGTCATGACCATTTGTATACCATCTTTAGATAAATGTCTACTCAAGTATTTTGCCCTTTTAATTGAGATAATTAATGTTTAGCTGTGGAGATGTAGAAGTTCTTTATGTAGACAGGATATTAACCTTTTCCACATACATGATTTGCAAGTATATTCTCCCATTCTGTATGCTGCCTTTTCACACTTGTGTGTCTTGAGGCATAAAGTTTTTAAAAGTTTGATGTAGTCCCGTTTTTGCTTTTGTTGATACCTGGGCTTTTGGGATCATATCCAAGATGACTTCCAAAGTACAATGTCATGAAGCTTTTGCCCTTTTTTCCTAAGAATTTTATAGTTTTAGGTCTTTAATCCATTTTGAGATAATTTTTATTTACTGTATTAGGGTCCAACTTCTTTCTTTTGCATAAATGTATTCAGTTTTCCCAGTACCATTTGTTGAAGAGTTTGTCCTTTCCCCATCGAGTGGTCTTAGTGCTCTTCTCGAAGATCATTTGAGAATTTATTTCTGAACTGTCTATTCTATTCCACTGGCGCATTTTTCAGTCCTTACGCCACACCACACTACTTTGATACTGTAGCTTTGTAATTTGTTTGAAATAAAGAAGAGTGAGGACTCCAACTTTGTTGTTTATCAAAATTGTTTTGAATATTTGGTCTCTCTTGGGATCCCATATGAACTTTAAGATGAATTTTTCCATCTCTGAAAAAAAATGCTGTTGAGATTTTTAAAGGAATTGTGTTGAATCTGTAGATTGCTTTGTGTCATATGAACATTTTAACAATATTAAGTCTTCTAATACATAAACATGAGAGATTTTTGTATTTATTTGTGTCTTTAGTATCTTGCAGTAATGTTTTGTGTAAAGTTTTAAAAGTTGAAAAATCATGAGTCTTCCATTTTTTGCCTTTCTCTATATAGTTTTGACTATTCAGGGTCCTCTGCATTTCCACAAATTTCAAGATTCATTTGTCAATTTCTGCGAAAAAAAAATGCAGCTAGGATTTTGAAAGTAATTGTGTCTAATCTGAAGATCAGCTTGTAGAATACTGCAATTTTAACAATAAATGTTCCAATGTATGACAATGAAATATCTTTCCAGTTATTTTTGTTTCTTTCAATGGTATTTTGTAGTTTCACTGGAGATTATCTTATTTATTCTTTCATATCTTAGTCTTTTTAATGCTATTATAAATGAAATTAATTTCACTGTTATTCTTCATTGCTGGCATACAGAAATACAATTTTTGTAGAATTTAATTAATTGTAGAATTAATTTTTGTAGAGTTAACTTGTATTCTGCAGTCTTGTTAAACTTTAGTTCTAAGAGTCTTATTCTATGGTAGAGTCCTTAGGATTCTCTACATACAAGAGAATTTCTTCTGCAAATAGATTCTTCCTTTCTACTTGTTTTAAAGAAAATATTTTATTATGCCAAATATAAAGAGTTTTCTTACTGAAACATAGTATGTATGCATATTTCCGGGGTACATGTGGTTTTTTGTTACATGTATATAATGCGTAATGACCAAAATAGGGCAAATGCGACATCCATTGCCCCCAAAATTCACCCCTTCATGTTGGGAACATTTCAATTACTCTTCTCCAGGTATTAATATTTTGAAATATTCAACAAGTTATTCTTAACTATTACATAATCACCCTATTGTACTATGGAATACTAGATCATGTTTCTTCTGTGTTTTGGTACTCATTAACCAACCTCTCTATTTCTCTTCTGTTGTTGTCAGTTTGTATTTTATTGACACTGTGAAGCTCAAGCCCTGATCATGTACTTCTGTGGTGGGTATATCTGTTACTTCCACAGCTGCTTCTTGGTCTTCAGGTTCCCCTGTGCTTGGTGAGCCAGTAGCATATGGCATGGGTTTTCTTGGGGCTACAGATTCAGGGGCTTATACTTCTTGTCCTTATAGAATTTCTTGAGGTTTTCTTTCTGAGTCTGGTTAGTTATTGTAAGAACACAGTCAACAGATTGGCCAATCACTCAGAATTTGGAGCACTTAGACACCACGCAGCCTGTCACTTTGGTGACACACACCTGGGACACCACACCTGACCATCTTCAGGTCATCCAGCTCTCTCAGCAGTTCCTCCTTCTTGTCGTGAGGGTCCCGAACCTTAATCTTGACCATGGCTGCACAAGCCACCACCACTGCTGCCTGCCCCGAGGGAAAGAGAAAATGCCCATTAACCAACCTTTCTAAATCCTTTCCTTTCCCCTACCCTTCCCAGCAGCTGGTAACCACCAATCTGTTCTTTACCTCCATGAAATCCATCTTTTTTGCCAGCCCCACCATATGAGTGAGAACTTATGGTGCTTATCTTTCTGTGTCTAGCTTATTTCACTTAACACAATGACCTCCGGTTTCATCCATGTTGATGTGAAGGACAGAAATTCATTCGTGTTTCTGGCTGAATAATATTCCATTGTGTTTTTGTACAAAACTTTTTTATCCACTCATCCATTGATAAACACTTAGGCCGATTCCTTATCTTGGCTATTGTGAATAGTGATACAACAAACATGGAAGTGGCACATATCCCTTCCACATACCGATTTCCTTTATTTTGGATATATATCCAGCAGTGGGACTGCTGTATTATAAGGTAGTTCTATTTTTAGAGGAGCCACCATACTGTTTTTTATACTAGATATACAATTCCTCAAAACAATGTATGAGCATTCCTCTTTCTCTGCATGCTCACTAGCGTCTGTAATTTTCTGCCTTTTTAATAAAAGCATTTTAACAGGTGAAATGATACCTCATTGTTATTTTGATCTGCATTTCCTTAATGATTAGTAATGTTGAGCATTTATTCATATACCTGTTGGCTATTGTACATATTCTAATTGAGATGTGTCTACACGGATCTTTTGCCCATTTTTAATAGAATTATTTGACTTTGTGTTTTTGAGTTCTTCATATATTCTGGTTATTAAATGTGTTTCCGAATGGATAGTTTGCAAATATTTTCCACCATTCTGTAGGTTGTCTCTTCACTGTGTTGATTATTTCCTTTGCTGTGCAGAAGCTTTTTAGCTTCATGGGATACTATATTTGACTATTTTTGCTTTTGTTGCCTATCCTTTAGTTATCTTACCCCCAAAATCTTTGCCCATACCAGTGTCTCGAAGAATTTTTCCAATCTTTTCTTCTAGTACTTTCATAGTTTCAGATTTTACATTTAAGTCTTTAATCCAATTCCAGTTGATTTTTGTACATTGTGAGGGGTAGGAATCTGGTTTCATTCTTCTGATGGATAATCCAGTCTTATAAGCACCATTTATTAAAGAGACTGCTCAATCCCCAATGAATACACTTGGAACCTTTGTCAAAAATCACTTGGCTGTAAACACGTGGATTTATTTCTGGGTTCTCTATTCTGTTCCACTGGTCATTGTGTCTGTTTTATTCCCCAGTACCATACTATTTTAATTACTATGACTTTATAGTATGTTTTGAAGTCAGGCTCTGGGGAACTCCCAGCGGCAGCCTCTCTGGTGTACTGCATCACTCGTTGCCCAGTGTGTAGGACATTCTGTGGGCTAGAGTTCTGGGGACCTGACTGCACTGTTGCGTTCAGCCAGAGTCATGATGCTGCATCCCTCTGGCTGGACATAGGGGCATGTTAGCACGTCTTTAGGGATGTGTAGTATTGAGGGCTGTTGGGCTCCAGGGCAGGATGTAGTCTGGTGGAGGCTGAACTCCAAGTTCCAGCTGCTTGATTTGGGGAGGTTGTGTGGGACCCAGTGCAAACTTTCTCTCTAGAACAATGTCACATGGACTTCTGATGGGTCCTGATATTAGTTTCTCCCATGGCTAGGATTGCAGAAGTCCATGGCAGAAATGTGGACCATTGGGGATCTCTCACTTACCTGTTACCCACAATGGGAAGTTTCTCCTGTCTCTGAGCAGATCCCAGCTGGGCTGGATGCTCCATTTCCTTCTCCTTCTGTTTCTCAATTCTCTCCTGATCTCCAGTGTTCTCTCTTTGACTGTTTGATCTATGATTATCTATACACTGCTCTGGTCCCTCTTTGTGAAGGAGATGAGTGTGCAGCACC
This sequence comes from Avahi laniger, assembly GCA_963575035.1. Classification (NCBI taxonomy): domain Eukaryota; kingdom Metazoa; phylum Chordata; class Mammalia; order Primates; family Indriidae; genus Avahi; species Avahi laniger. The sequence continues at coordinate 24,086 of CAUYSK010083986.1, read as the reverse complement.
AGTAGCCAGCCATGCTGAAGCACCCCTCTATTAATATTTTTTTGATGTAGGTGTTTATTGCAAGAATATTCCTTTTTAATATTGCTTTGCTTTACCCTGGAGAGTTTGGTATATTGTATTTTCATTTTCGTTTATTTCAAGACATTTTTAAATTTTTGTAATTTTTTTATTGACTCATTGTTCAGGAGCATACTGTTATATTATCATGTGTTTGTATAGTTTCCAAAGTTCCCCTTATTTTTGTCAATATCCTGTGACATAGAAGGCATAATTTTCAGTTTTATTCCATTGTGTTCAGAAAAGATATTTGACATGATTTCAACTTCTTTGAATTTTTTGAGACTCGTTTTATGGCCTAACATATAGTCTACCCTGAAGAATGTTCCATGTGCTGATGAGGATATGTATTCTGGAGCAGTTGGATGAAATGTTCTGTAAGTGTAAGTTAGATCTAGTTGGTATAGAATGTAGTTTAAAGCCAAAGTTTCTTTGTTGATTTTCTGTCTGGATGATCTGTCCATTACTGAGAGTGGGGTGTTCAAGTTCCCTACTATTACTGTACTGCAGTCATTTCTGTTACTTCTTTGAAAAAGCTTTCTAACCTTCTTCTTTCTCAACTCCCTCTTGAACACACACGACTCTTATATTTGCTCTTTTGAGGTTCTTCTCTATATCCTGTAGGTGTCCTTCATTCTTTTTCTTCTTCTGTTTTCAAATAGCCTGTCTTCAATCAAGCTCATTGAGTCTTCTGCTTGATTCATTCTGCTGCTGAGAGTCCGTAATGCATTTTTCAGTGCAGCAAATGTATTTTTCCGGTCTAGAATTTGACTTTTATTTTGTATTCCAATCTCTGTTAAATTGCTTTTATAAATTTCTGCTTTGCTTTTCTGGGTTATGTTTGAGTTCACCGAGTTTCCTTAGAACTGCTATCTTGAATTCTTGATCCGAGAGCTCATACGCTGCCGTTTCGTTTGGGTCCTTGGTTCCTTGCTTTGTCATTTGGGAAGGTTATGGGTCTCCATATGCCATTGTTTCTCACAAACATATGTCTGTGGTTTCACATTGGAGAATTAATTATTTTGGTCTTTCCTATCTGGCTTGTTATGGTCTTTCTAGAGCATGTCTGCTTAGAGGTCCTTTGCAATTGTCTATTGAGTGCCCTCAGTCCTAGATCACTGCCTCCTTTCAGCGTTAGATGAAACCTTAAGCCCAGGTTTGCCTTGGTTCTCACGAATGCTCAGAGCAATGACCTTTCCAGTTAGGGGGTGGGTCCAAAAGGGGATACCCCAGCTCACAAAGAGTTGCTTTATTAGAATAAAAGATCCCATTATCCCCAAATTTCCAAAAGATCTAGGAGTTTCTGACACCAAGCTCCTATCATTCAGGAAATTTAAAAAGGTCTTAGGAGCTCTATGTCAGAAACTAGGGTCAAAGACCAAATATTAGAACTTAAGATTCTTTTAGTGTCCTTATCTACAGGAGTTTTAGAAGGTCTATGTCAGGAACCAGGGGCAGAGACCAAGTATTTATTTTAATCACAATATAACAAGTCTAATCAATACAGGCACCTGTGACATCTTCTTGGTGGATTCATGCTTTTATCATTAAAAAATGTTCTTTGTCTCGAGAATAAAAGTCTTAGGTAGATCTTCTGGAAAACTTGTCTCAAATTCTGTATGAGCACTTGCTGCTTTATTTTGTATTTTTATCTAATGAAGATGGCCTTTTCTTAAACCTCAAGAACTAACTTCTGCTAGGTTCAAATTTTTCTTCTGCAGCTTCTTCACCTCTCTCAGCCTTCACAGAATTGAAGAGATGTAGAGCCCTCCTCTGGATTAGGCTTTAAGGGGATTTGATGGCTAGTTTGATCTCTATCCAGACCCCTAAACACTTGCTCCATTATCAGCAATAAGGCTGTTTCTCTTTTTTGTCATTCATGTGCTCACTCAAGCAACACTTTTAATTTCCTTCAAAAACTTTACCTCTGCATTCACAACTAGGCTGTTTGGGAAAAGAGGCCTAGTTTTTGGCCTATCTTGGCTTTCAACATGCCTTCCCCACTAAGCTTAGTCATTTCTAGCTTTTGATTTAAAGTGAGATACGTGGGCCGGGCACGGTGGTTCACGCCTGTAATCCTAGCACTCTGGGATGCCGAGGCAGGCAGATTGTTTGAACTCAGGAGTTCAAGACCAGCCTGAGCAAGAGCGAGACCCTGTCTCTACTAAAAATAGAAAGAAATTAATCGGACAACTAAAAAAATATATAGAAAAAATTAGCCGGCCATGGTGGCGCATGCCTGCAGTCCCAGCTACTCAGGAGGCTGAGGCAGTAGGATCGCTTGAGCCCAGCAGTTTGAAGTTGCTGTGAGCTAGGTTGACGCCACGACACACTAGCCCGGGCAACAAAGTGAGACTCTGTCTCAAAAAAATAAAAAATAAAATAAAATAAAATAAAAATAAAGTGAGACACGTGACTTCTCCTCTCCTAAAAACTTAAGAGGCCATTGTAGGGTTGTCATATAGTCTAATTTCAATATTGTTTTGTCTCAGGGACTGAGGAGGAAGAGACAAAGACAGGAATGGCTGGTCAGTGTAGGAGTCAGAACACACACATTTATCGATTAAGTTTGTTGTCTTTTATGGGCACAGTTTGTGGTGCCCCAAAATAATGACAATGGTAACATCAAAGATCACTGATCACAGATCACCATAACAGATATAACAATAATGAAAAAGTTTGAAATATTGTGAGAATTACCAAAATTACACCATGTACTGTTGGAGAAATGGCACCAGTAAACTTTCTCAATAGAGTTTCCACGAACCTCCAATTTGTTTTAAAAAAAAAAGAAAAACCCACAACACCAAAACAAAAAAAATCAGTATCTGCAAAGTGCAACAAAGTAAAGCACAATAAAATGAGGTATGCCTATCCTTAAACCTATGATAAAAAATTTAGATGATAATTTTAAACTGGAAGAGGGGACACTCATTTTTCAAAATTCTCTTGAGAGATTCATGAACAAGATGTTTAAAGACTACTGAGTCAAAAATGCTTTTTCAGGACACCATGAATTTCTACCATAATGTGTAAATAAAACTATCATTTAACAAAAATAGTCATGTTTTATAACACTGAAACAATGGTAAAATCTGTGGAGTTATTTTGGTTTATGAAATCATACTTCACCCTAAATTCAGATTTAATTGTTTATTTTGGCCTTCTGTATATTTTCAACAGCAACCACACTATTACCTACACTGATATAAAGATACCAATTTGACTCACATAGGCTTTGAAACAACAATTGGGAAAACAGCAATTAGGTGGGGAAAATAGATATGTAAATTCAGACCAACAAAGCCAATTCAAATACTTTGAGTCCTGCACAGTATTAGTGTATTAGTGTAATTAGCCAATATACTGTGCCCTAGTTTGCCTTACCAATGCAGGGAACAATGATAACCAAGATATAGCTTTCTACGTGTCAGAGATGTCCAATAACTCCTTGAATATTTGATTAGCTGCAGTTGTTTTTAATCTGTCATTTATTGTTCTCCTGACTCATCAATAATTCCTCTAGCTAAAATTCAAGAGCAAAAGATGAAGGGTGAGGTCAGTCCCTTTCACTTCTTACTGGCATATGTATTTAAAGACCTCCCTTCAGTGATAGGCTTTTATACCATTTTAACAGGAAGAAAAAGTAAAATGAAATGAAGTCCTTGTTATCAAGAAACACCTGTTATGATGCCTGGTTTTTTTTTTTTTTCTCCGTGTCATAAAGCAAGATATATCAACTACTTTGAAATATTATTCAAGCACACACTGTCCACTGAACAAAGCTAACTCTAATCATTGATTTTGTATCTCAAGGATTCATAGGTATTGCAGAGAAATTTATACATTCTCATAGCTCTATTTTCTTTCCAAATTGATTCATAACTTTGAATAAAAGCAGGCCTGCTCTGAAACTAATGTTAGCCAGTTGCATGTCAAGAAAGTGCTTCCATAGTACTTTCTCATATTCTAAATTCTTCCCATTAAGTCAATAAAGCACAGAGATTTGAAAAGGCCTCCCAATGTATTGAGAGGCACAGAAATAGTCCCTTGAAATCAATGCAACATTTCCAACCAAAACTGAGATGCTACTGAATATGAATCTCTGGATCATTACTTTTAAATTCAGGAGGCGTTTTTATCAAACTTAAAAAGATGACAAAATGGAAAATCCACAAAAAATAAGAATTCCATTTGAAACTCCAAAATACCAGACAGGCCCAATCCTTAATTATTTAGCTAATTAAGGTGTCATCCTTAATGAAAGAAAATATCAAAAATTCAAGTCATCCTATTTTAAGGGTTCATATCCCCCCCAAATTTAAGGCTATTCTCTGCATTGACAATAAGGCCATTTTCAACTATATTGTCTTACAATAAAAAGAACCGTTTTCTCTAATTTTTTTCTTTTAAAGATACATTAAATGTCATTTAGAGGGAAATTCTTTGATGGATTTGTCATTTCTGAAAAACTTGACCTGGATATGTCTTTAACACATTTTCATGTAGAATTTTAAGATATTATTATCAACCTTACCCTACGTATGTTTGGGGGAGGGAGTGTCCAAATTATAGATTTCATGGACTAAGGGCAAGAGTCTAAAATAGAAAAAAATCTGTAAATTTCTGTAAAGAACATATGAATATTTTTGGCTTTGCATGCCATATATTCTGTTACAACTGTTTAATATCATCATTGTAGTCTGAATATGTTAACAACTGGGTACAGTTATGTTTCAATAAAAATTTACAAAAGCAAGCCCTAGCTGAATTTTGCCTGTGGGCCATAATTTATCTACCCCTGCTCTAGAAGAAAAGTGGCAGAAAGTAGTGTCGGTATTGAGGACAACATGACAAGTGAGCAAGCAAATAGATTAGGCATCCTGATGTGTTTTATTCCTTAATTTCAGGTTTTCCTTTTGTTAAAGTTAAGCCATTTTCCCCCCACCCTAATAGAGAACCAGCTCCCAACTTTTCTGGAAATAATGAGACCAAAGGGGGAAGAGTTAAGATGGAAAATTTCATTCTTAGTGGGGGCAGCTAGAAACTATACAGACTTCAGTCCAAAACTAGTGTATGTGCAACCAAGTCTTTGTTCTGAGCATGCCTCCTGTGATAATAGAGAGAATGTAACCCTTCTAAAAAGATCCAACCAACACCTACCTTCAACTCAGTCTTGGGGAGGAACTGTTAATAGGGCCAGCTGTCTCCATTAGGTATTTGCTAGGAAAGCAGATCACAGCATACACTCTGACCCAGAGGTTGAAGAATTAGGCATAATGACCCTAAAATTCTTCATTTTTGGTAGCGTAGGGTCTGGAAGCTTTGTGGAAAACATGCTTTCGGAGAAACAAAGCTCTCCCTATCCACTGGCAAAATCTGGCTTCATAAATCTTGGGATATTAAAACACAGCAGGCACACCCCTCCTACATGACGATTCCACCTCCTCCAACATGTTACAATAAATGGTGAAAAAGCATACTACTGATTTGGTAATTACTTCGGTGATGGAGCTCTGCTAAAGCTCATGTTTTGCCTTTATTCTGTGTGCTTCTCTACCAAATAAGTTTGATGATATGCTGCCCTCAGGTGTCTATTTTTCTTTATCTGCATGATTAGCGGGCAAAGCAAGAGCCTCTGTAAATTTTCAAATCAGGAAACTATAGCTGCAATATTAAATCTTCTCTTTCACAAACCCCAATCATATAGCTCATTTAAGTGTTAAGAGTTCAACCTTTAGGGATACCTGAAGTTTTACTGGGATTTTCCCACCTCTCAGGTAATACATTGCCATTGAAAAATGAACCGGAAGTGATAAAAAAAAATATGGAACTGAAAAGAGTATCTTAGCACAGTGTTTCTCAAAGTGTGGTTCAGAGATCCTGTTCCAGATGTCCAAGGGGTCAAATCTATTTTTATAATACTAAAAACATTAACTTTTTTCACTCTCATTCTCACAAATATATAGAATTTTCTAGAAGCCATATAACTTGTAATATATTGCAAATGATTAACACAGTAACTGCCATGTGAGTTGTATTTACACTAGTTTAGACCCTGGGGCCTCATGAAGCATATGTAACTCACACATCTCTTTACCTTGGGAGCTGCGTGGTATGCAGGCAACTCACGCTGTCATGCTGTGGCATACATGTTACCTGATGGGTGGCCCCCAGGCAAAACCCTGCAGTTGGTTTGTGAAAATCTTACTTGTTGATGTTCTTATTGTTACAACTGATATTGACAACTGCATTTAACTCACACACAGAAAATAAAAAATAACAAAACTTTTATTAAATTAGAAAGGATCATTTTGTTTTTCAGAGTTTTTATTCTATTTTCATAATAAAACTCTGTGGCCCCAAGAAAAAAAAATTTTTCTAGTGTGGCAGTCCATGTGCTAAATGCAAAAGCAGATATGAGAATCTAGCCATCCTCTGCTAAGCCAAATGTTAAAGAGACTTGCAAAAATTTTAATTGCTATTCTTTTCACTAAAGCTTTCACTTGGGAAAGTACAGTTGTTCATAAAAGTATGTTATTCACTTACTGGGTTTTAACTGACCTAATAAATATTTTTATCTTTTAGTTTCTAATCTGGTAAATATTAACATACATAAACAAGAGTTTTGGGTCCTCAAACATTTTAAGAGTATAAAGACATCTTGAGACCAAAAAGTTTGAGTAGTAAAATATAGATTCTCTCAGTATTTCATAGAAAGTACTTCCTCTAAAATTAAGAAGACAAACACACTGAACTATCAAATTACAAACACTAACTTTTAACTTATCTGTCATAGGACAGATTCAATTAAGTAATGGGATTAGAAGAGTCAGAGGCTCCAATCACTGTCATCTTCACTCCTTTTCCCTTCACAAGCCATTTGCAGGAAGTAAGGAGGAGCGAAACTCACTTAGAGTTTAACCTGCTTTCCCTTATCACCTTTTCCTAATGAACTGTGCAGATGTGAAAAGCTCACAATGGCAAGAAAAAGAAAAAAGTATATCATGACTGAATAATGTATGAATTAGATAATCTGAGGTCCCTAAATAATGAACCCCATTGACACAATGATAAAAGCTACCCTGAGGTATTTTCCATATATGAACCTGTTCTAAAGAAAGGAGAACGACACCAAAAAATGGGGTTGGAGGGACAGGGACAGGGAATGGAGGAATGGAAAAAGGAAAGAAGGCTTCCATTTTGAGAGGTCATAGAATCCAACAAAATTGATCAAAGCATGAACAAACTTTGACATATTTAAATAAGGATTCCTATTAAAATCTAGATGGTCACCAATATGATAGTGAATTACATCCTGAAGGTCATTTTAAAATTAAAAACTTTCAGATCATGACATTTTCCTATGAAAACACTGCCACAGCTGACGGTTACATTCTCAGGCCATTCCGCACGCTCCTTCTGGTGACAGAAATAGTAATGGAGAAAATGAATTACACGCCCCACCAGAAACCCTCAACAACTCTGAGACCTAGGCCTGATGCTTCTGGGAACTTTCAGGACCACCGAGATGCTCTAAGGGCTAAGAGCCTGGTGGAGGATCACTGTGGCTGGGGAGCTCCAGGTCAGGGAAAAAGACAGACATGGCACCAACGGGGTGGAGACGAGGACTCCAAGGGAGGAGGCACTGCTGGTTTAGCAGAAAGTAAGTCCATCACTGGACTCTACAGCAGGATAAAGCTGAGGGGAAAAAAGGAATGCAAAGGATAGGTTTCATGGCAGAGGCCATCGAGTACACAGGGCAGCAGACAGGAAGAGGCATGTATGCAAGCGGAAGACAGCAGCACAGGAGATGGGAGGGCAGCATGCAAAATGCACTTAAGGCAGCCGCCAATTACAAACACGACAGCTACAGATACAGAGCCTTCTTGAGGGTATCAACTACATATGGTTCATCAATCTCTTGGAGGTTTGTGGCATATAAGACAGCACAATGTGAAGAATTAAAAGCATTGCATTTCTTTGATAACAATTTTTATAATACTCATTTTCCACTAGTGACAATAAACCAAGTATTCATCCACCATTGAAAATCGTAGGTTCCTACGGAGCAAATCCAAGAATTCAGTTTACAGATTAGAAAAGAAATAATGAATTCCTATGACCTAACTCAAACTGAATTCCATGTATTTCTTAAACATTATTCTGCTACAAAACCTGTACGTACTTTCTTCTTTGACTTCTTTCTTCTCCCTACCAGTTTGGTGTACTAGCCACGGTTTTACCCCTTATCAAAAGTACAACCCAAGACAAAAACATGAGAGTAAGCTCCTGCCCTATACATTAAATCCAGACCACACGAGATGATCCTAAGCCCTCAGTATCCCAAAGACAAAGTATGTGCAAGAGGCCCAGCCTGAGGCAGCAAGAGCGACCTCTCCAGAAGAGTCACACTCCAGCCTCTTACACCCCCTGCAGGTGGTGGGCCAGCTTCTACCAATACTGGAGACCACCAGGGACACTGGATAGAACTGCTGCTAAAAATCTGAACCCACAATGTTAAAAGGTAGAGTTTGTCAACAAATCTTGATTAAAAATAATGCCCTGGCTACTGTCTCTAACCATGTCCTGACCTTAGCCAGCCACTGGCTTGTGCATGTCTTGTGACTTTCTAGCTGTGACAAACTGGCCAACTGACTACGCTCCCATTTGTCTCACTCCTTAAAGCAATTCAGTGCTGTGTCTAAAACTCCTGCCACCTCCGAATGCCAGCCCTGGTGAGAAGTGTCCTGCCCCTGCCTCCTGTCTTCAGTCTGGGCGATAATCCTGCCAGGATGTCTGGATCCTAACTATGAACCAAGTCCAAGAGAGCTCGCTAGTTGTAGCAAACAGAACACATCTGAAGATTAGTCCAGAAAGGGAGTAAGTATGAATTATTCTAACCCGTCAAACCCGTTTATTCACACCATTTCCAATAAAATGCGAGGTTTAAACAAAAAAAAAAGATTTAATTCTAGCCTTGTTGATTGTTCAAGCAATATTCAGTAACACTTAATACCAATGTAGCAGAGAAAGATAAACTCTGGGATTTAATAAAAATTTATCTGTATATACGGATGTTTAATTTGCATATATTTTGTAGATGAAGAGGCATTTTAAAAATAAAAGATTACTTAGCAATTTAGCCACATGACCAAAATTATAAAATATTTCATCTAAGACAATAAATACTTATGCACAAGTAAAAGCAAGTCAATGCTACTGGTAAGATAATGATACATCATTCGTGTTTTTTTAAAAGCAGGTACTGTTGAGGGATTTAATGAATTTCTCTCCCCAAATATTGTGTACACTTCAGATTGTTTTTTTTTCCTAGCCTAATTCATGAGATTTAATCATAATCCAATGTGAAATTAAAGCACCTCCCAGTGTCTTCCACCACTGCACCTCAGAGACCTGCTCCCACGTCTCCAGTCGAGCCTGACTAATAAAGTTAGCCCAGCCAACACTATCAGAGACGAGACTTGGCTCCATGAATATGCCTCATTCACTTCTGATCCTTACCCAAATGGCACAGAACTTGGAACAGAGTAGACACGCTATATATGTTTGTTGAATGAGAAAAGACATTAGAAAAAGAAACATAGAAAGGCATTCCAACATGTTGCATTGAGCTATGTTAGAAGCATTTATTAGTATACATTCCATCACTTTATTAGTAAGTAAATTAGCAGGCCAAAGCGAGGCCCATACCAATGCATTTTCAGCGCACGATTTCTCAGAGTAAACGAAGGATTCACCAGGAACAGCCAAAAGAAGTTAATCTCCCAAGTTAGCCCTCCCCTACTGAAAGCATGAGGGCAAGCTGGTCTCAACACTTCTTAGAAGGTGCATGCTGTTATTCTCCTATCATGACACAACGGTAAAGAAGAAAAGGAAAAGAGTTTATTAGTTTACTCCCCAAGAGGATTATTCAGGCATCGGAATAAGTAATGGATGGTAGTAGCCTACGCAGTACAGCATTAAGGAGAAGGTGAAAAGGGGCAGACAGAAATAATTCACTTTACTTTCTGAATGATTCAACCTCATGCTAGTAAGTCAAACAGACATTGTAACAAAAAAAAAAAAATCAGGCAATCATGATGCAAGAGAAGTTACACTCAGAATTATGGATCGAAACTTACCACCTAGAAGGAAAATTTATTTTTAAAATGAATCCAGAGGAGGAAGATAAGAGAAACACATTTTTATATGGTTAGTTATTATGACAGCTACTACACATTCAATAGACTGGTAAAAGCATGTATTGTAAACAAGGATAAAGAAAACTAATGTAGAAAATCTAAATAATAGATAATCCTAAGTATATAGCACACATTTTTTAAAACAAAGCTGAAAACGAACAAGGAGCAAAATCATGATCCTGAAGATAGAGATTTCCTATTATTTATAGTTTTCTATCAGTAATTTTGCTATTATAACCAATTGTTAATTATCTATGATTGGCCCAACTCAGTATCAAAATGTTCATTTATATAAACTGGCTATTCTATCCCAGTTGCCACAAAGCAGCATGATGCTTCATCTAATCTCTTTGCAGTCCCTCAAAAGTTGCCTAAAGACAGGACGAGAGCAAACAGTCTAGATCTGTGGTTCTGAACCTGTGGGCTACACACTAGGGTGGCCACAGCTTGCCTGGACATCAAGCATGCGGAGAAATCTGAATAAGAATAATCCTCACACCTTTATTTGCTGCTATATTTCAAATTATTATTTTTTAATTTCAAATTATTGTGATTAAATACATGTTTGAGAGTATTTTTAAAGCTATATTATCTTTTTAAAAAGCAATTGAGGATTTAATAGAAACAAGTCCCCCCACATCTGATAACTTCCTCTACAGCAGTTCTATGAGATCTTCAATCTTTAAATAGGAATTGAAATGTTCCTGGGTTCTTTTTTCCCCTCATCATTACACATTTTCCACAGTCAACAGATGCTAAATGCACAAATCTCTTATGTTGACGGGACCCTCAAGATATCTGATGTGAAGCAGATTCCTCATGCTGGGAATCGCTGGTTTGGATCAATGTTATATGTGCACAAGCACATTCACGATTATCTCCTTTGGCCAGAAAGTTAAGAAATTGGGAATTAGAAGGGAAAGGAGGAGGCAGAGTACACAAAACGGGGAGAAAAGAAAGCAGTGAAAACTTGCTTGACCGGTAACACCAAGAGAGAGGTCTGGACAGCTCATTGCCTGGTTATCCCCTTAAGCTGGATGAATGTTAGATTCTGACACTCATTTCAAGGCTCACACCGTGGGAATCACAGTACATTTCCACATGATATAATAAAACCCAAGAATGCTCCCTGAAGTATCTATATTCTCAGTCTGTATAATCTCTGAACACATGCTACATGTATCTACAAGCCACTAAGTTATTCTGAATTCACCTCTTACAAACTGCTAAAGGAAATTTCCAGTTTAGTATTTTGAGATACATAAAGACAACGTTAAGGTTATGGGTCTATCACTGTTATCTCCCCTTCGCTTTGCTGATGACGGGAGCCCTTGTCCCCGAGTCCTCTTACAATCACTAGTCTAACTTAATGGTCCCACAGGGCTCCATCTTGTCTTCTGTAAAGAGAAACACTATACAGTTTCAAAAAAGGGAATTACGCGAATAGTGGAATACCTAAGTATTAGTTCTTTTAATGTAATTTTTTAAATTGTGAGACAAATTATATTATAGCAAATCAAGGGACGATACACTTTTCAATTACACAGAAACCTTATTTTCTCTTCAAAATAAATGGACCTGAGACTATGAGATAATTTTTGTTCTAAGTATAGATTGATCCATATTTAACTAAGACATTCTCATTTTCTCTAAAATGAAGAGTTTAAGTAAATGCTAAAATTCTATATCTACGAAAGGTGAAAGTTCATATATAAGTTTAAGAAGTTCATTTTCTATTTTAAATAGAAGATAATTAGGTAATTTTGATATTTCAACTAGTAAAAGAAGGGGAACTGAGAAGTGTAGCAAAGGCTGAGTTCTTAGACTTACTACTGTATTTAATGATAACAAAACTGACATTTTCAGAACTTATATTCTCTTTTCATCATTATATTATCAACCATAACACCTACCAAAAACCAAAATGAAAACAAGTAAAAGCTCTGTATGCCATCTAGTGGAGAGAGAAGATACAGAATCCATACATCACTGCTAAAACAACTTCGGGTACCTGAATGACACATTTAAAATTATGCTCTGTGTTAACACGTAAAATACAAAAGTTTTTTTTTTTTCTTCAAAGATTTATGTTTATCTGCCTTCCATGGGAACCATGCAGAGAATGAGAAAAAGGGAGGCAGAGAATAAACATATGGACACAAAAGCAAAGATTAATAAGCCTAAGATGCTTTCTATTTCTCTAAGACAGCTTCACAAGCCTACACTTACATGGCCGTGTAGATCGGTGTTGAGAAGCATTATTGCACAGGTAAGGCAATGGACTTCATCTAAAGAAATAAGAACAGAAAGTATTGATTACTATTTACTGTTGGACATACCCTTAGTATCATTAATATAGCACACATTGAGGACCTATGAAAACACGACACCGTCCTAGGCACCATCAATCATATATGTTTAGGGGACAGAAAATGGCGAAGAATAAATTGTAGAAAGAACCTCAGAACACAGAATTGGACTCTACTGTCGATAAAGTAAATTGTTCCTACCTCTCCGGAGGACAATTTGACAGTACATATGTAAAGCGTTGAAAAGGTGTCCTGTGACACAACAAATCTACTTCTAGGGCTTATACTAAGGCAACAAATAAGGATCTATAAAAAGCACAAGCACATACTCAGAAATATTGCTTACAATGGGAGACAAGTAAATATGACCCTTCAAAAACAATTCTGTTATGTTGAAGTTGTTAAAAATGTTGTCCACGTGTTCATGTTGAAATGGAAAGATATTTTGCAATAAATTATTAGTCAAAAAACATATGCAGTATAATTCTATATAAATATAAATATATCTAGAAGAATAAATACCATAATATTAAAAGGTATTATCTCTGGGTAGTGAGATTATAATTTTTATCTTTTTATTTGTATTTTCTCAATTTTCTATAACAGAATATGAAAATGGAAACAATTAACATGGTTACTTTTTTATTTCCTGCCAGGAAAGTGAATTGAGAAAGAAGTGAAAGTTAAAGAAAACCAACATTTAAGTTTTCCACTGTTTACTGTTTGGGTATTATTTTTCTGGCTAAAAATATATACGCAGGAATAGTTCTCCTCTTTCTTGCCATTTTTTTTTTTCCAATTTTCTTTTACAGATGGGGTCTCACTATGTTGCCCAGGCTGCAGTGCAGTGGCTGGCTATTCACAAGTGGGATCACAGCAAACTATAGCCTTGCAGTGTTAGGCTCGAGCCATCCCTCCTGCCTCAGCTTCCCGAATAGCTGTGACTACAGACATGTACCTATGTGCCTGGCTTTCTTGCCATTCTGTAAAGGCAAGACTTAGGTTGAGTGGTTTTGTTTAAGATACTACGGACCAAAGTTTAAATATTGAAATATTCTGTGAAAATTAAAAAATTAAATAATCGAGAAAAAAAGTTGCCCAAGACAGAAGGATTGTTTCACACTTAAATGGCAACATCACTCTTTCTTACTTTATACAGGAAAAGAAAAAGCATGAAAAGTTTATTTCCGAGCATTAGACTTAGTTGTTCCCCTAATCTTTTTCCCTATTAATTCTTAATACAATAGACAACAGCTCTTTCACATGCAGTAAAAATCTTACCAATTTTATGCTAAATGTACAGAAAGGCCTAATTACTGAACTCATAAATTAAAGACAGTCTATTTTTAAAAGTGTAAGTTTTTTAGTATAGGTGATTTCTATTATCAGTCTCTAAGTAGATGCTACTAAATGCCTAAAAATATATTTATTCCAGTTCCATTTTATTATTACATTATCTATATACATTTAAAACACATTCTTGATAAGTATTTGTAAAACTCAGTGGCCAACTCTCAAATATGCTTATCAATAGCCAATTCCTAATTTTTCCCAGAAATGTCGACATATTTTTAGATCTGAAGGAGGTTCTGATAAAAACAAGCCTCTTCTATCTCTTTCATTCTTCCATCAATGCTAAAGGTGATAGAGATAGCGAATAACTGGTCCAAATTGCACCAGTTTACAGATAGGAATGTGCCCTTAATAATCAGATGATGAACTAACTGCAGCTACAGCCTGGGGGACAGAGGCAAGGGCAGGTGCAAACACCTTAGTCAATAGCAACTACACTTACCCCAGTTAATTGGCAATAACGAAGCTAAGAGATAAATACTATTTCTTATACCCCTGATCTCAGTGATTTATTTGAGTTTAAAAGTTTACGCAAGATTTTCCAACTGCAACTGAATGTGCTTGACTTGAAACTCTGAGAACTTGGCTTTATTGCAGGAATTGGAATGGAGAAAAGACCTCTCCCTTCATAAGGCAGGTCAATGATTAAGTAGTTTACAATTAAATAGTTTACTATATAAAAATGGTACAACAAACAGACTCATAGTTCATTAAAATCACAGATGAAAGTCAATGGTCAGTGTTATTACCAAACAAAAGCATGAGAGACACATCTTCCAAGAATATCATGCTGTTAATTAAATATTCTGTTTTTAAAGAGTAGTTAATGGCATGAGAAAATTCCCACAATGAAATAAAAAGACAGTAGGAAATAAAACTCTTTAATGATTCCAATTTGACATTAAATATTATATAAATAGACTAGAAGGAAGTCAAAATGTTAATAGTTATATTTAGGTAATTAGAGATACTTAGATGATTTTTTCTGTACAACTTTCTGTATTTTCCACAATAAAATGCAACTTTCATAATAAGGAAAGTAACTATTGTTATAAAAAAGAAATTCAAGAATTTGCATTCGGATTACCTTGTGAAGCAATGGTATTTGGGTTGCAATGAAAATATCTATTGGAGAAGTGTATTAAAACTCTCTCTCGTTCTTGAGTTTCTCCCACAAGAGAAAATGCTTTAAAGAAATACCTAAAAAAGAATTGAGAAAAAAGTTTAATAAAATTTTAACCACCCTATTTGACAGTTAAAGTAGATTTATATAAACACGAGATTATACAAAAATATTATACAGTTCTGTTTAAAAAAAATCTCTTCTCAGACGGTCATTCAATATAAACAAACATTTGAATTTAAATTTCATAAAATATCAATATAAAAGATGACAGGTTGATAATAGGGGCGTCAACACAGCAAGAAAATCTTGGAAAAGTAGGTCATTACCCATTATGATTAAGTGTCAAGTAGCTAATTTTAAAAGGTCAATTAGAAAACCACACTTAAGACTCGATGCATAATCATAGAGGCCATGTTTTAAAACTCTACACACATCAAGATTCTTTTGTCATTTTGTTACATGTAATCTCCACTAACCCACTAGCAAAATTTCAATTACAATGCCACGTGCACATTTCTGTTAATTTTGTCCTATCACACTTTATTATTAATTTGTTACATGAGGAGGCAACTGGGAGATAAAACCCTAGTTTATTCCTTAAATTATGGAATAATTTATATATAAAACTTTTTAAAATAGGAAATATGCCTAGAACCACCAATTAACCAGTCAATGAGAGTATGGTTTATTATAGATCAATCCAGATGACCCTCATTTGACAATACAGATGCATTTTCCTAAATACGAGATGGGAAGCAAAAACATCATTTAAAATATACGAAGAAATCTTACAATACATACAATATATGTATACAATAAACCTTATTTCTATGAAAATTTTGGCTTCTTTCCTATTAAAGATATATAGTTAACCTAAATTATATTGATTGAACTTTAATCTTCCATAACTGTAATAAACCACATCAGAATGTAAAGCAAAAATGTAGATCTTTGCTCCACTCTTACCCGTTTTCATTAGAAAACTTGAGTTTGCAATACAATATAATGTGAAAAGGATCAATGTGTTTGAAACATCTTCATTTGGAAAGCTCAGCAAAAAGTAGATATTGTTGGGAAACAATTTTACAGATACTTTCCACTGATTATTATGTTATGTTCATTTCCATTTCACTCAAGAGTTAATTCCAAAGTAGCATCTTAAAAGGCAATTTGGGTATAGTAAGCAAATGCTTAGGAAAAAAAATTCTGTAATTCAACGTCTGTAAACTGTTTTTTTTTTTAAACTGATCATTCAAAAACCAAACTCCCTACCCAAAAGAGCTGAAAGCAGGGTCTCAAAAAGATATTTGTACACCCACGTTCATAGCAGCATGATTCACAATAGCTAAACCGTGGAAGCAACCTCAGTGTCCACAGATGGAGGAATGGATAAGCAAATGGTGGTATACCCACTAATGGAGTATTATTTAGCCTTAAAAAGGAAGAAAGTTCTGCAATATGCTACAACATTGAGGAACCTTGAGGGCATTATGCCAAGTGAAATAAGCCAGTCACAAAAAGACAAATACCATATGAGTCCATTTACATGTGGCACTGGGAGGAGTAATCATGCAAACGAAAAGCAGAATGGTGATTGCCATTGGGGGAAAGGTGGGAAGGCGGAATTACTGTTTTACAAGATGCAAAGTTATGGAGACGGATGGTGGTGATGGTTGCACAACATTATGAATGTATTTAGTACCACTGCACACTTAAGAATGGCTAAGATGCTAAATTATCTTATGCGTATTTTACCACAATAAAAAAAATTGGAAAACAGAAAAACTCCTACAGATTCCATTTTGTTCTCCAGATTTGCTTTGCCACCATTCTTCACTATGCCATCTGGACTTGGGCTTACCCTTAGATGTAGAATATCAGTTGCTGTGTGATTTCATAAAAACAATATGTTTTTCTTACTTTCTGCTATGTTAAATATCTATAATACAATCTAAGTTCACAAAGTACAGGTTGAGCATCCCAAATCCAAAAATCTGAATTTTAAAATGCTCCAAAATCTGAAACTTTTTGAGTGCCGACACGATGCTCAAAGGAAATGCTTATCGGAGCGTTATGGATTTCATGTTTTTATATTTGGGATGTTGTCGGCTCAACTGGGTGAGTGTAATGCAAATATTCCAAAATCTGAAAAAAAAATCCCAAATCCAAAACACTTCTCATCTCAAGCATTTCAGATAAGGGATACTCAACTTATAACTAAGGGTTCAAAAAAATAAAATCATATTCTAGATATAGCACATTATGTTCTCCACTAAGAATCAATCATTTGGAGGCAATGAAAAATAGAAGTAACGTTTAATCATACCTGAGAGACTGATCCAACGTCATTCCCGTAAAATCAAAAAACTTCAGATATTCTTCTGCAACTAGTTTGCTAAATTCATTGCTATAAATAGAAAAAAGAATAGTCTTAGTTATTGGAATGGAAGCTATTAAACACAAACACGCCCACACAAAATAGGATAAAACTCTGACAACACAGCCTTGGGTCAGAACGTACTTCTTGCCTAGGTGTTTTGCGACGTCCGATCTTTTGAATCTGTCTAGTTGATAAAGGCGTTTGGCCAGCCTTTTGGCTGCTTCCACGTTGCTGCTGGTACCATTACTGAGATTTTCTGAGGTCTCCTTTTCCACAATTTCAGTGCTCCCCATTTCAGAATGAGCCTCCAGTCGAGCTGTTTTCACCCCAGCATTGCTGTGATAGTCGATAAAGGAGGAAAACAAAATAATAGAAAAGATTTTTCGTGGATAGCAAAAAAGGAAATATTAAATCTGACGAAATTATCATATTGTATAACCAACCAAATGAAAACTATTTTAAATGAGATTTTATACTTAAATATTCAAAAAAGTATTTTCAGCTAATAAATTTCAAAGGACTCAAGAAATAGTTGCCTAAACCCTAGACAAGTGGTTCTCAAAAGTTTTGGTCTCAGACCTTTATATTCTTATTATTGAAGACTTCAAAGAGCCTTCGTTTATGTGGGTTATCTCTTTTGATGTTTATCATATTAGATATTAAAACAGAAGAAATTTAAATATAAATTCATTTAATAAATCCATATCATAATATAAATACTACATTTTTATTAAGTGTAACTGTATTTTCCCAAACAAAATTTAGCAAGACAAGAGACTGTGTTTTCCATTTTTTACAAATTTCTTTAATGGCTGACTTAATAGAAGACAGCTGGATTTTCAGAGCCACGTCTGCATTCAAAATTGTTGTGGCTGGAGTATATTAAGAAAATCTGGCCTCACAAAGATATTTAACTAGAAAAAGGAGGAATATTTTAATATCCTTTCCAGATAATTATACCTATTCTTTTTTAATACGACACCAAAATAAGTGGTAGTCTTTTTTCAAAATAAGAAAAATGGTAGTCTTTTTAAAAGTTAATTGAGACATAGAATCTAAACTCATGTCAATGAACTTTTTGTATTCTTGCATTAAAATATGTCTTATAATTTGAATGGATCTTTTAGTCATGCATGATTTTGTAACATCACACATTGGTCATCTGCAAAATATTTGTTGACACATTTCTTTATACAATAAAAAAACTGCATTCAGTAATGTTACTATCAGTCTCTTCAGAAAAGTATTGGGAAGCTGTCGAACATTTGGTAGCAGATATGTCTTCCAAAATTCTAAGTTTTGATCATAAACCTTAACTTTCATCATTGGCTATAAATATTGTCAGTTTTCCTTAAAGCAATAGGCTTGAAATATTCATTCTTGAAGAAACGTATGCCGATAACCATAGTTTTGTCAGTCATTCTTTCAAGGAAAAATGAGTTTCCCATGAAAAAAGTGACTAGCTTATCGCCCCAACTCAAATGACGTGTACATGCTTTTCCTGGAATTAGCCATCAGGCTCAGGACTGCTTTATTCCCATTTCATCACACATGAAATTAAAGACATGAACTCAAGTGTAGACAGGTAATAAAATCAATCTGTACTGGCTTCACCAAGGACATTTTTAGGTGAAACTGGCCTCGTTTTTACTTTGAGTGCATGGCAGTGGAGAACGCAATGACGACAAGATCAGCTTGGTGCCACTGCCTGGATTTCTGCTAAGGCCCCTTCTATTGCTTTGGTACTATACAGTATCAACACGGAGAAAAAGGAAAATAATAATGTAGTAATTAGTATAAAGTAACTTTGACCTCGCACACCTACTGAAGGAAGGAAGCCTCACAGGTCACACTTTGAGAACCTCCATTCCAGACGGGAATCAAACTATAGCCTGTGGCCAGCTCTAGAGCATCACCTCATGCATTTATCACACTAAAACCAATGAGGAAACATTAATTTCCAAATCTTCATTTTTACCTTGGTAACAAAGACATGTTCATGACAAAATACTGTGCTTAAATGGTCTTCTAATACACTCTTCCAACCATAGACTGTGAACCAGGGGTAGTCAGAATTTTTCCATCATGAACCAAATAGTAAATATTTTAGGCTTTCAGGCCACATAAGGTGTGTGTCACACATGCTGCTTTGTTGTTGTTTTGTTACAACCTCGGAAATCATAAAAGCCATTCCAGGCCGGGCTGAACTAGGCCTACGTACGGGAGTTCACGTCCCTTGTTGTATCCCAAAGTTCTTTAACATGGCCTGCATTATAAGTAACCATTTATTACTTAAACCAGGACTCTCTGAAGAGGGACAGTGATGACAAAATCATTAAAGATAATTATAATAGTTACAAAATAAAAAAAACTATCATCAATAAAAAATAGTGCTGCTAATGGGTACATAATTTCTTTTTGGGGTGATGAAAACATCCTTAAGATAGTGGTGAGGGCTAAGCAACTTTGAATATGCTAAAACCACTTAATTTTATACTTTAAAAAGGTAAACATTATAACTCAAATTGTTATATTTTAAAAAATCTGAACCTAAAAAATGTTGTACACTTACACCATGTAATAAATGATAAAAACCATTGTAGCAAGAATGAATACATTTTTAAGCGGAGCTGCTCAGCCTTTATCTTGTCATTTATTCTACCTCAAAATTTCCCATTTCCCACTGATCTATCAAGGAAGTGGTGGCCTGGCAGCTTCACTGTCACTCAGCATGCAGCTAGGGCCACTGCACACCCAGCTGGTAAAACAAGTAGCTGCAGAGCCCCATGCTTCCCCGACTGCCCCCAGACTTGAAGGAATTAACCGTCCCTAGCAACTCCTCTCTAAGGCAAGCACACTTTAGCAGCAAGTACCCCCAAACTGCCCTTGAAAGGGAGCTGAAAGAGTAGGGGAAAGAGAGACAGCTATCCCAGATTATCTCTTAGATTCAACCACGTCAAAACGTCAACTCACACATTCCCAGATGAGACCACGGTTGAAACCAGTAGTCCAAAATGGAGGTCTTCTAAACCCATGCTGGCTTATTTTGCTGCAACTGTTAATGATAATGCTTCATTTTTAAAATGTCTAAATCAAATACTAAACCACAGTTGATGCCAAGGCCAGAACAACAAGGTATAAACTGGAACTGACCCAGGAAGACCAGGGTAGGTGGGAACTCTCCTTAAACAATAAGCTATTTTAAACAATTTTCCAATAGAAAATATCCACCAATTAAAATAAATTGCTTCATTATGATAAAATGAAAACTAAACCTTCCCTTCATAGTGTCAACATTACTAGTCAGTTTTGTAAAATTTATTCTATCAGAAAATGCATCGTTAATTATTATCTATAACATATCCATGACAAGTAAACTCATAGTAGAAATTCATTTTAGGCAATTCATGATTACTTTGTTTTCCCACATTGGCGACAGAAATGTAAAATATTTACTCTAAGAACTATAATAATTACAATCAAGTAATTTTTATAATTATAAAAAATAAAATCCCTAGAGTTGTGTTTCCATGCATTCTTTTCCTCTATATAATTGCTATCGTGTAGTAAAAACAAATGTCAAAGAAAAGATTTTTCTTCTCAATTAAACTGCTACTTATTGCTTACTTCTCAGGGAAAATTCATGGCATTTATTTAATCATTCTGTGCAAACAGTGTAATTATACCGCATATGTAGTACTGGCCCAATTTTGTTCAAATATAAGAGGCTTATCCTAAGGAGCACACATTTAAAAATTTACTACTCAAATCATTCCTATTTCTCATGTTTCTCATTCTATGTATTTGTCTCTTCTACTGTCTTGCCCAGTGCAGTTGATTTCACATAATTTTCCAAACATTCACAAGGTATAATTTACAAATCTGTGCACATCAGACTTCTCTCGATCTTCCTTAAAAAAAAAAAAACGAAAAAAAAACAACCTTCAGTAAAAGGAGAAAATAAGGAATAAAGTGAGGACAAATACCTCCATTATTGATGGTTTCATTCTGCCGAACTTAAGAGATTACTTGAATCAGAACAGAAATTGCTGGTTTTAAGTCAGAAAGCTTGGCAATACGATGGCAATTCAAACTCACCAGCAACCATGGAGACACCAAGAAGAGTTCATCACAACCCTTGGGGCGTGCCTGGGCCACACTTTCTCTCCCGAGTCCATTCCCAAGATTCTTCACCTTGCAAGTCCAGTGTCTGCTGATCCGAGTGGCCTTCTAAGGACCTGGCTCCCTGTGAGGTCACATTACTATGACCTCACATTCTCAGAATGTTTATTGTTGGGGTGTCTGTAATCTTTTTACAGCCCCAATAAAAGCAGGAGCCAGAACACAAGGGCCACTGTATATTAGGGACATAAAAAACAATGTAGCCCAGCCTTGCTCACACTTGAGAAAGCAGACTAAAGGATCCCTCTCAGAGGGGATGACACCCCGTTTTGTTTCCCTGAATACACAAGACATTGTCCCTCTAGGCTGCTGAGTATTAGATGCTTTTGGTAGTTTGGATTTTCCCTTTTCTATAGATCAACTGTATTTCCCCTAATTTTCTCTTTTTATTTTTGTTCTTTCTTTTATTTTTTAAACAACAAGGTCTCGACTCTGTCACCCAAGCTGGATTGCAAGTAGCGTGATCAAAACTCACTGTAACCCCACACTTCTGGGCTCAAGGGATCCCCCAGGTCAGCCTCCTGAGCAGCTGGGGACTACAGGTATACACCATCATGTTTGGCTAATGTTTATTTTTTGTAGAGACAGGGTCTTGCTCTTGCTCAGGATGGTCTCAAACTCCTGGCCTCAAGTGGTCCTCCTGCTTCAGCCTCCCGGAGTGCTGGGATTATAGGTGTGAGCCACCATGTCTGGCCTGCCGTATTTTTCTTGATCAAATAACCTTACAGGCCAGGCATGATGGATGGCTCAAACGAAGGACCAGATCACTGTGTCTGATTACCAGGCCTTCTTATAACCATTTCCCGGCATAAGGGAAATAATAGAGGTGGGGGTCACAGAGAAATGTCGGCTGTGCTCACACCCCTCTTACACCTGTGTGTTCCCTTCTTCTATTGTCATCACCCCCTCACCTACCACGCCAAATTCTGCAAACTCTTACTGACCCTACAGAGCCCAGGTGAAATCACAGCTTTTCTAAGAATCATACTTTAACTCTCTCTGCTGCATTCTCAGAGCACTTAATATAGACCTTTTAAAAATCCCATCTCTCACATACTACTGTCTTGAGTTCCACTTTGTATCTGTATCAGGAGAACAGGCTGAAGTTACTCAATACATCTGTTAAAAAGTACAAGGAGAGAGCCATCCACTGGGTCCACTTCCCCCACTGTTTTCCATGCTATGCTGTTAAGAACAATACGCAGCACTGACTTTCTAATTCATTATGGCTAACCCTGGAAAGTTCTGGATAAATTGACATCATCAAAGGTAGCAGATATATTCTTTTATTTCATATTTACTTTGAATTTTTAAGTTTTTTAAAAATTTTATGTAATTGTAATAAAACTAGGACACAAAAATAAATTAGGCTAAGGTGTCAAAGGTCCCCCCACCCTGCATTTATAAAGTGTACCCTGAGAATTACACGTAGAAAACAACAGTCACCTAGTTAAATTTTGTTTATAAACTAAGTAAAGGCAAGTCATAAGAATTCTTAAGAATGGGAAGAAATGACTTTAGTTGCAAGTGGAATAAAAGGACCAGAGTGAGCAATATGACCCCTTTGTCATTCTTCAAGCAAAGTGCATTTTCTGGCTTTTTAAAATGTGCCAAGCCCTTTACAGTAAATATCTCATTTTGATGACAATCAGAACCTCCTAGTATAGTTTCTTCCAGTGACTTTTAAAAGGCATCACTCTGGACAGATGAATTACAAAAAGGCATCCCCTGCCAGGGCTGACAGGTGAACAAGTAGAATTCAGGGCGTATGTCTACTTCTTACAGAGCAGTGTTCTCACAGTCACCCTCAAGGTGGTCCAGAGAAGTTATGGAGTGAGTAGGACAATCACTACCTCTAGGCCACAGGGTTAAGAAACCAAATCGCAGAACTTCCAAGCAATAGCTCACCTAACAATTCAGAGTTCACAGGAAAACAACTGATGCCCAGAGACAGGACTCCGGACTCCAAATCCAACACTTTTTGTCCACAGCACCATTGTCTAGAGCAGAGATGGCTATCAATGACTGTTGACAAAGCCGGCTTTCCTAGAGGGCGGGCTCAGTCTGTACAAATACTCTGGGCAAGTATTTTCCAAGCAAATTAAACAACAACAACAACAAAAAAAAAACGACACAGAGAGTCTAGTTGATGGAAAGTGGACCCCCCTCCCAGAGGCCCAGAAAACTCATGGAGAGGATGAAGTGAGAGGCAGGGCAAACCAGCTGGAAGTTTCAAAGGGGATCCTTCAGTGTCAGAACACGACCCCGCCTACGAAGGCAAGGGGATGAGACCAGAAAGAACCAGACACGCTACTGAATAGCAACAAAAAAGTCCTCCCTCTACTTTTTTCCCCCCATTGAACATCTCTAGAGAGATGAGGCAAAAGTGGTTACAGCTTTTGGCAAAACTATATAAATACAAATCCGTATCTTATTTCATTAATTCCTAGACACATTTTACATTTCATAAGTCT